>JAVTVY010025678.1:0-116437 GCA_036873755.1 Hanleya hanleyi
AAAGAGGAGCCGCGGAAGGTCAGACCCAGTGAAGATGAACCCGGAGAGACGAACGCCACTGGTGATGCGATGACGCAGAGCCTGCCTATACCCACGGTCCAGGATATCCAGCCGGACCCCTCCGCTACGGTTTCGAGTCATACGCCTGACAACATCGAACATTTTCTGGACGAGCCCATAAATGTTCCTAGCGATCTCTTACAGGACGCCCAGCCAGTGAGTGACATTTATCGGCGTCACTGGTCCATGATACGGCACTCTTTCTACCGTCATCGCCCTATTCAAGATATCTACAATTTCCGACTGACCGACCTCGCCCGTCTACGCAGCTACATGGAAGCCATCTTCAATGACCAAGCTACGTCCTTCAAATTAAATCTGGCGTTTGGTTATGTGCTGCGGCATAAGGAGACAGACCAAGTCCGATACTTTTACCCGAGCAGTAACATCGGGGTATTTGACCAACCGTTTACCATCATTAACCGAGTGTCGCTAAAGACGATGCTGGAGAAACTGGACACCGTGGATCCCTTGAAATGGGCCCAACAACAACGCCCCAACACCAAGTGGACAGTGGAGAGGGTCACCAATGTTACGTTCTTTGTGACCAAACTACGGAATATTTCCATCGGGTGAATGTATTCACCCATGCACTGATAGATACTCAGAATGCACAAACATGTATCTGAGGATATGTTGCCTCAACGGTTTCCTGGGCTGCCCGACGATGATTAGAATAAACGGTTCAGATGGCACTTTCTGAAATGGAGACTTCTGATTGGACAAGAATACATCTAACGGACAGGAACGAATATGAAACATGCAAATGGTGCCTCTGATTGGATAAGAATCTTCTTGAATTGTAAATATACCCAACGCGGCTCCCCCAGCGTGGGTGTGATGTAACATTGGGGAAAATAAAATATATGAAAAAAACTTCTTGTTGTTGTTGTTCTCTCATGTGTCATCCTTGTTGTTGTTGCTGTTGTTGTTCTCTCTCCGGTCTATATCATGGCGTTATGTTAGAGTGTTAAGGTGTAACCACGAGCGTTGACGGGCATCACTGCATTTCGAAGAATTAGTGACAATTCCATGGAATATCAGAGCTTCTGATCTATTTCACCAGGGCGTTGAAGCATTAAGAATGGTGTTGGTGGGCGTTCCTACAAGATGACACCTCACACGGTCCATTTGGACCACGGATGGTCCATCTCTACACCAAATACCTCCTTTCACTGCCCCAAAATGCTCACTTTCGCTACTATTCCTACTGATGACGTCACCAATGACGTCACAGATGACGCGAACATACCTCAAATCGAGGTCTGCACGTCGAAAACTACAAGATGACACCCCACACGACGCATTCGGACCAAGGATGGTCCATCTCTACCCCAAATACCTTCCTTCACTGCCCCAAAATGCTCACTTTCGCTACTACTCGTACTGATGACGTAACCAATGACGTGACAGATGCTGTGAACAGCCCCCCAAATCGGGGTCTACACCCTGAGAGCTACAAAATGACACCTCCCAGGACGCATTCGGACCAAGGATGGTCCATCTCTACACCAAATACCTTCCTTTCACTGCCCCAAAATACCCACTTTACTTACTACTCGTATTGATGACGTCACCGATCACGTCACAGGTGCCGTGAACAGACCTCAAATCGGAGTCTACACCCCGAGAGCTACAAGATGACACCTTCCAGGACGCATTCGCAGCGCGGATGGTCCATGTCGACCCCAAATACCTTCATGTACTGCCCCAAAATGGTCACTTTACTTACTACAACCAACTGCGCATGCGCAGATTAACGCGACTTGCTCTTAAAAACACACCATTCTGACTCTAACCCACACAAGCTTCACTTTGACACCTTCCACGACCTATTCGGACCCATAGCAGTCCATCTCTACCCCAAATACCTTCATGTACTGCCCCGAAATGGCCACTTTACTTAATACAACCAACTGCGCATGCGCAGATTGACGCGACTTGCATTTAAAAAACACGCCATTCTGACTCTACCCCACACAAGCTTCACATTGATACCTCACACGACCCATTCGAACCGTGATTAGCCCATCTCTACACCAAATAACATCCTTCACTGCTAAAAAATGCCCACTTTCGCTACAACTTGTACTAATGACGTCACCAATGACGTCACAGATGCTATAAATATCCCTGAAATCAGGGTCTATACTCCGAGAGCTAAACCAAAATCGGGAAAATGAAATGCAAGATTCAAATTGACTTGACACTTATGAGTTACCATCCCCCAGATTTTGGTGAAACTTGCACATTGGAACAGTGAGTCTGTGTTGAAACTCAAAGTATACACACCTTAAGCTTAAATCAAGCATTGGAAAGTGCCTACAAAGTTTGAAATATATGTATTAAGGCAGTGGACCTAGATATGGACTTAGATATGATTTCAACAGACCACCATAGAATACCAGGCTTTATTTGCAGTTTACTCTGTGTAATAAAATCGTAAAAATTACAATAAATATTTTCCGACACTGTTCGCAATAGTCTTTCATTTGATGGAAACTTTACTTGAGGGTTTACGATCACTTTCCGGTTGACGTAAGATTACGTGCGTTATTAAAGAACCACATGCGCTTTTATTTACTGTACATATTTACAACATATAAATTTCTAAAGTTATCTGGTACAAAGGTGATGAAATGCTGGCGTCAAATCTTTAGTCTGATCCAAGGGTAACCTTGGCAGTTTTGCACTAGAAGATCATGTTATCTTTCCTCTGGCTAACCATTTACAGCGTTTTCTTCCAACACCATGTTTGACCAAATGGGCACCACAGCTTAAAATTGTCTGGTGCTAATGCTGTCTTTGGATTATGGACGAGAAAATTCTTTAAAAGACGACGGCTTAATATTGAATGAAGGATTAGACAAAATGATCAACCTCATAGCTCATAGTAAAAGCCATAAAAAAAACCGATCACCCCTATACCCATACAGGCCAAATATAGCGGACATCATGTTCGCCTGTGAATTGGTCTAGTCCGAGTTGTCTCCCTTGCACCAAAGCGTATAGATGGGACTGTGGTTTGGCTGGCGCGATTATGCGGGCAAATTGACCTTGAGCAGCCATTTTGTTAGCGTTTTGTTAGCGTCCTGCATACGGAGGACGATTTCACTGATCATTGTGTTGTTTTCTGAGCTGGGGAACATTCTCTGCCGCAGTTTATAACGGAACTTTGTTCCTTTCGGTGTCCGCTGAGATGAATAATGTGATCTGCATCATGCATCGCCTGCATGAAAACCCGTAGACTGTAATCGAGAGAGTGTGCTGTGTTGTGTTCGAGCGGACGCGTAAATTTGTGTGATATCAGACAGGAAACGTGAAAATTGATATTCTTTCACAGATTTCGAAGTGTATACAGTTCTGGTGAGCTGAACGCAGCCTTTATGTGCAGCGATTGAACGATTGATGTAGGCCACCGAACAGGTTTTGTGGAATCAACATTCTGTAACACGCCTCCCTTGACTGGAGGGATTTTATCGGACATCTGCAGTACGGAACGCTATTTTGTTGCATACATTCGCTTATCGTGGCAGTCCGTATAATTTGTCAATTTTTGTGTTTGGTTTCGTGAGAGAGGACGACATTCGTTTTCATCAGTGCAAAACTCCCGCTCCCGCACCACAACAGTGAAAGCTGGTGGATGAAATTCTACTCCACGGGAACGAATGAATGGAATATCTTACCAAACTCTCAGGTAGGATGTGGGTTTCAGGAGTTCACCGGGTGTGACAATTTCTTTATAATGATTTGTGATAAAAGCGGGTAAAACCTAATGTCAAAATCTCGTTGAAGGTCACGGAGATGTCGATTTATTGCTGATCAGCAGCCGTAGGCCGGTAAGTGGAGTCGACCCCTTAAGCGAACAGCTGTTGCGTTGCCATGAACAACGAGACGTACACAGTTGTCCGCTGCCGAATGCGTGGTTCGACGCATTTATAACGTGTTCGTAACTTTTCAAAAGTTTCACCAGAAAAACGGAGGTATGTTGTCTTTGTATTCGAACAAATTTGCTGCAAGAATATGCCTCATACATGTACGATATAAATGATCGCGTTTTTGGTGTGAATCTGATGGAAAATTTGGTGTTATTTCCAGTGTCTGGTACGTTGATGACGTGGCAGGATTTTGTTGTTCAGTCCGCCATTCGTTTGCAGATCGTAGGCATATGTTGTGCGGTTATTTCATGATGTAACGGGAATACGCCCCAATATCCAATGGATCCAACGTAGTCAATTGGTCGATGAGTGGCTCCAGAGAAATCGCATCCACCACCGTGAACGACTCATCAAACACATACGTATTATTGCTGGATAATAATACCGCAGCTGGTCCGTCTCCTTGTGCCGTAAAATGTATCCAAATGTCACATTCAACTTGAACGCTGTCACCTGATCTTTGAAAATGTCCTCGGCATAGGTAGACAGATACGTGAGATCATCCAGTCGAAAATTGTACAAGTCCAATAGACGTCGGTCACGGTGAAAACAATGACGTATGGTGGGCCAGTGACGTTGATAAATGGCCCTGACATGCTCGTCTTCAGGCAAGACTTCAACGGGAGGTGCTGCTGGATTCAAGGGAAAATCTTCTCCACGTCTCATGCTTTTCGTCTCATACAAGCGGATAGGCAGACAGACAGACAGGCAGGCAGGTCAGGTAAGTCAAATTGAAATACACCCCTACCCTAAAAATATGGACTCCTTTTATATCCAATTGACCTCATTTGCATATTTTCAGTAACCACAGGCCGCCATTTTGAAAATATGCAAATGAGGGTCAAACAAGTGCAATTGTCCACCATTTTGAAACCGACCACCCCTAACATACAAAAACAGGCCGCCATTTTGAAAATTAAGCCACCCTTGGGGAAAAACCCAAGGGAAAAACCCAAAGACCTCATTTGCATATTTTCAGCGGACAACAGGCCGCCATCTTGAAAACGACCACCCCTAACACACACAAACAAGCCGCCATCTTGAAAACGACCACCCCTAACACACACAAACAAGCCGCCATCTTGAAAACGACATATGCAAATGAGGGCTGGGGATCGGGAAAGTGACATGCTGGGGATCGGGAAAGTGACATTAGGCCGCCATCTTGAAACCGACCACCCCTAACACACAAACAAGCCACCATCTTGAAACACATATGCAAATGAGGGCTGGGGAAAACCCATTACACACACAAACAAACCGCCATCTTGAAACCGACCACCCCTAACACACACAAACAAGCCGCCATCTTGAACATATGCAAATGAAGGCTGGGGAAAACCCATTACACACACAAACAAACCGCCATCTTGAATCCGACCACCCCTAACATACACAAACAAGCCGCCATCTTGAACATATGCAAATGAGGGCTGGGGAAAACCCATAACACACACAAACAAGCCGCCATCTTGAACACGACCACCCCTAACACACAAAAACAAGCCGCCATCTTGAAACCGACCTTGAAAATATGCAAATGAGGAGGTCAAACCAGTGCAATTGGCCACCATCTTGAAACCGACCACCCCCACCCTACAAAAACAAGCCGCCATCTTGAATCCGACCACCCCCACCCTACAAAAACAAGCCGCCATCTTGAATCCGACCACCCCCACCCTACAAAAACAAGCCGCCATCTTGAAACACACTTTAAGTGCCAGTGCACTCATAGGCCACGCCCCCAACCCCCTCGCTCCGCCCAAATAACCCCCTCGCTCCGCCCCAAATGACGTCAAAAAAGGTTCTCGCGCATGCGCAGTTGAGGGCTAAAGGTAGCAGATCCATCCTCCCTACTACTCAGGTTGATATGGGCTATTTCTTCCGTTGATGCAACTTGAGCATACAATAATATCGCGCAAGCCCTTGATGCCTGCTTGTCGCAGACATGTATGTAAGATAGCGAAACAGAATGCTTTGCTGATCGAATTTGCGCCACCGGGATAGATTATATTTTGAAGCTAGCCGACACTGCACAGTCTTGAGCCACTTGGCAAAGTCTTTAGCCCGACACAATGCTAATAATTTGTCGAACGTGCGAAATTACTTGCAAATTACCATCATTGTGTTGCCAGTTCTCTGTCTGTACCAGTAGCCTAACGATAGAGTTGAACTCCACTTGACGCCATTTGACCGAAGTAATAACAATGTAGTATTCCCAAGTATTGCCGGCCAGAAATTTATCGATACTGAACAATGCAAGTTAGTGATGTCCATATTTTCAATGTTTTCATGCTTGTATTGACGCCATTGGATACAAACGACAACCTAAACATGGTTTGTGCATACAAACGACAAACCATGTTAAAAAATTTCGAAATCCAAATTTGTTATTTAACTTTGGAAACTAGAACTTCAGGCATATTTATGAGAGTGCTTTCTAACGTTTCTCGTGCGCCGATCAACGCCGTGCATATCTATTCGTAAACCCTAGCCAGTCGAGGCAGTCAATAATAAAATTTTGATTAAAACGTGTCTTTCTACTATCGTCTGGTCAAACATGAGATGATGGTTTTTTTTTGATTTGGGTTTTTTTCCGGACGTGTACTGCTGTTAACATCGGGTACGATAACAGAAAATAGCTGAATGACAGGACATGCTTATTATTTTACCCCTTCCTAGCCGCCATTCCAGATTTCCTCCACTATAGCGTTAATTGAAAACACTGCCCATATATGATCAGAGGCAATTGCTGTGTGTAAAGCGTGACTGTGGTACATTATGTTTGAAAAATAACTCGAATTTCTTTTGACCAAGCATGCGCGAGTAATATTGATTTCACACCATTGTGGAGTATTCGTCATTATTGAAGAATGATATATCTATTTGATGAATGGATGAACTTGATCACATTGTGGTAGGATATAGGTCTTCAAACAGATCATTAACCTGGAGACTCATTGTTGAATCTTCGTGGACCACGCGAATGTCGGACATGATATCTCCATCAAAGGCGTAGGGACCGCCGGTACAGCGGGGAAAGGAAGCAGTTACCTCCCCATTTTAGTTGTTATGCACTAATTAGCCAGCTGGACTATTATCATCCAGGCAACAATTACCCACCGTTGCCATAAACATGTACCAGTCTGGGCAGGCAGTTATTGACGATCTCGTCTGAGGTAAACCATGCACCATTGGACACATGATGGAATTGTAAAAGAGCGTTTCATCTTCCTTTGAGTACTGACCAGGCATCACGATTGATGTCTATATAATAGTCTGCTACAGCAACTGGATAACGTGTACTCACTTCAAATCTCGGTTGGTTGTCGTCAGTTTTGATCTGCACTGCTCGAAATGGCCAAAGGCAACAATGTCATTTTATTGAAATTCGGTGTTACCAAAATAATGATAGTTGTTGAAGCGCAAAAGATAAAGGATGTAATGATTCTGTATTTTGAACAGATTTCCAATCGCCGTGCAACTTTTCAACAACGACAACTTCATAAATCATTCAGATTGCTATTCTCCTCTCCTGGAGTATATGGAGAAGAAAATTCACACAATAATACACCTTCGGCCAATTAGCGCTAGAGGAAGGGGAGCTACAAATTTTTCGTGTAATATGATATATCAGTGTTAATATTTCACCACAAACGAATTTCGAATGCAAAGTAGGCCTATGTTTCTGGAAGCTGGACGTATATGAATCATTGGACCTTGAGTCCGATAGCTCTTTCTTATACCTTGCTAGGGTACTTGCATTTAGACGATACAGCGTCTTTTGGATTGTGCATTGTATTGTCCATGGTATCAAGGGGGCTATCGATAATGCACCTGTTGTGATAAAAGTGGGCAAAATCTATTTTATTTGAAATAAGATAATGATTTACTAATTTATCATACAGATTTTGCAAAAAGATTGCATAATAAAAAATAATAAAAAATCGACCAGAAAATGATTATCGGAAAGAGATGTCACTATGACGTCATTATTGCGGCCATCTTGGATATTTTTACATTTTCTGCTAGTGCTTAATCCAAGGGTATAGTGTGGTAAGATTCAAGTCCTTAGTCTCAGGGATGAGGCAAATAATTAGGGAGGAGGGAACCGGTGTGACGGAAACGGTGGCCCGATGCATCCAGTGTCCGGGGGACACTCGCGTCTAGACGTAAGTGTCGATTTAATTGTCCGTCGGGTATTCAGGTCTGGATTTGGATGTCCTGGGACACTGGCTTCCAGGAGACGAAAGTCCTAACCTGGAGCCCAGTGTCCGCCTCGATTACTACATCCGATTTTCCATCCAGTTTACACGTGAACATGTGTACCAGAGAGTAGTATAGAAAGGGGAGTTACGGCGTTATTGACCTACTTCCGACAGGTGGCGCCAACAGATCATTTCCGTCTGACCTTTGTGAAGTCACTTCCGGTTCCGGTCATGTGACATAAAGTGACCTTTAACCCTGCGCATGATTTCTGCTATTGTGCGCATTTCCACTATTGTGCACTTTCGATCACGTGACCGGAACCGAGAGTGACCTCACAAAGGTCAGCGGAAAATGACCTGTTGACGTCACCAGTTGTAAGTAGGTCAATAACGCCCTAAGCTCCCTTATCTCTGTCTCTCCCTCCCACTCAGGAGGTGAGTGAGGACGAAAATGAAATGAAAAAACAAGATAATTTTAACAGAAAATCTTGAAATTTATGCTAAGAAATAGCCAGGTAAGACTGCATCACACCTAAGAGCTTTTCCTCGTGCTTTTGTGTCTCTTTGCTTGTCCGGTGGGGGCTTGTTCACTACATTGAAGAATACAGCATATTGGCGGTCATACGTTACAACAAGTCAACACGAGAAATAACACGTTCTTCTGTTTCCACGAATGCAAGTCGCGATATGTAATTGTTCTATAAAGGTGTGGAAGCTGCCATTCAGTGGGGTAACTAGGCCACTATTTGTATTCTTTTGACGGCATATTCCGTGGGTCTTCCAAAGACGGGGTCAAATTTGCATGTTTTCTATATATGTTGGACTATTTTATGAAAACAATTCTTTGTTTAACCCTACCAGGCCTGGGGGAGGGACATTCGCCACCCCCTCCCCCCACCAAACTTTCTGGGCAATCACCGGAACGACAAAAAATTGAGAGCTGACACTACGTGAATTGGTAGTTTATCATATTGGGGTCATTTGGAGTCTATTTACATAACCTCCCGAGCAGAGGATCACGGGTAAAGTCACGGTTAATTTATCATGCATTTTTGGGGGGGGAAATTACATGAATAAAATTTTCGCAAAATTTGATCAAAAAATCGATTTACTCTGCTGTTTAAACGGTGTAAACTTTTCCAAGAGTTTTGTGGTTTTCGTTGGAAAAAAAATGATAAAGTCAATTAGGATGACGTTACTAGAAATGACCAAAATGCAAGGAAAACATGCGATAAACTAAAATCTGTTTGTAGAAAATAGGCGAAAATCAAGAACATCCCCAAATGAATGCAGGAAATGTAATAAAAAATGAAGAAAAACATTATCGATGTCCCCTATGGGCCACCCTCATTCAATCGTCGATGGAATAGGCAAATTATATCAGGTGTTTGTCACGAATACACCATTAGTTTGCGAGCGCCTTAGGTTGAACTACCGGTAATGTATACATATTAGCCATATATAAAGTCTACAAAATATATTAATTGCGGGTCACAAGGACTCACTTTTCGCATTTCTATGTAAATGGGTTATACCAAAAAAGAATAGTATCTCGCTCAAACAATCAAAGATAAAACTCATAATAAATATATTTACTTTCAATGATCAAAACAACGGAATTTTGTTGGCATATTGCTACCTGATAATTCCTTTGAGCAGCTCGGCGTATGGAACGTTTCCCTTGCTGACTTTTCCCGGCTTCGTACTTGTCGATATTGTTAGCCAAATATCGCAGAATATCGGCAAGATCTAAGGATGCCATTGGTCTGTGATTGTGGACAGGTGTATGTGGAGGTCAGCTTTTATTCACACCTCAATATAATCCATCAATCTCACAGGTGTGTCACATATGAATGCAGTAATCAGATGCATGTCGTCACAATTTTTATTTTGCATTTATGTTATGTTTTATTTATTTGATAATTTTTGTAATGATACCAGATGCGCCCCTTTACGGTTAATGTGAAAACAAATTAAAACTTATATTTTATGTTATCCCGCTATGCAAACAAATGACGGGTCCTACTTTAAGAACGGCGAGTCAGCTTGAAATGCCCGGAAAGATCGTTCACGATATCCCGCATTCGGAAGATACGGGCCTAATTTGAAAAGACCCTGAGCATTATATTTGCATATCGTAAAATATTCTAATTTCGCCCTGACTATATGAGAAGTCGTACGTAGTATCAGCGGACAGGCGTGGTCATTTTAGAGTAACATAAATTATAACAGTAATAGAGATCTCCGGGCAACGATTCGGTATTTGGTTGTATTGTCAGTCTGTTGTTCAGGATATTACCTTTTCAGTGGGAGGTCTTACATCAAAGCCTTGCCGATCTCCGACATGACAATTTCCTTCATATTTATTGATGTCAGAAACGTGATATACATTTTCATTAGATATCTCAATATCTCGTGTTTCTTTATGATTTCGCAACATTAACTGATTAACCTAGCGCGGATAGAAGGATTCACAGTACTTGTATACGGTGTTCTACGACATATTGAAGATGTATACGGCGGCACATATACGACATGCTATTTGTCCAGTTTGTATTATTTTTTTAGTTCTAGGTTTGCTAGGTTTAGTTGAAAACTTTCCAGTCACCTGGGTGAAAAGGTTTTCACCTGGGTGGAAACGTTTTCATCGGGGTGAGAAGATTTTCACCTGGGTGAAAACAGGATTTCACCTGGGTTAAAACAGGTTTCCACCAGGGTGATCAAGTTTGCGCCCAGGTGAAAACCTTTTCACCCCGGTGAAAACGTTTGCAACTTAAGAGTGAAAAAGGTTTTCACTCGGGTGAAAACTAAAGAACCCCCCCACCCCCCCAAAACTGAAAAAAATATATACAAAACTAAAATTAATAGCATGTCGTATATGGGCCACCGTAAAGATGTATATTGACTTAAATACATAAAAGTTGTTTTTTCTAAAAAAATATATATATATCTAACAAAGATGCGACAGTATAACTTTACAAGACGTACTAAAGCTGTACATGAGAAATGCAGAAAATCAAACATTTTTACTGATCCCGACTAGGATCGAACCCACAATCTTACCTTTTGCTGTACTGTCCTCTGTCTGTGCGTTTATCCACTGCACCACCGATTTGCTGGCCGAACCTCTGTTCAGAATGTCTAGTCTTTACTATTCCTTTAGTTTCATATATAGGTCAACCGGACTCTGTGGAATGCCGGACTCTGAGGACTTCCATAGCTGTGGAAGCGCCCATAGTCCGCCAGATGCCATGGTCCGGGCCCTATACATGAGAAGGGACATTCCTATCTAGATTTCAGTGACCCGGACACCAACGATATCAGGACCCTGGTTTCTGCTGATAGGGGGACAACTGTTTCCGAGGAAGGACTTTTGTATCTGGATCTGGGTGCCCGAAGGGCACCCAGATCCAGATACCATGGTCCCCGGACACTCATATCTGGCGGACCACGGTTGCTTCCACACCGGTCCCACCTTCCCAGGATACGGTACATCTCAAATCGCCGGCCAGATAGGTTTGCTTTTGACGTTTTTTGTCTAATGCTTTTAAATACTAATTCGTTGTGCGTGTGAATGTTTTGGAAAACCTATTGAGAATCCTATTTTTTATCTTTGTGATCTTTTTAGATAGAGTGGAAGCAATTGAGCGATATGTCGTCGTATGTGTGGAACGGTTAGCACAAAACAGGTACACAAGCGTCTAGTCCGTCATTAAACATTGAACCGTCGTCCATTAAACAATTTTCAGATCCATAATCTAAAGACCTCATTCCTATAACAGCATTAATACTAAGTCAAAAAGCAATAATAGTACACAAAAACATGGCTAGTTTCCTGCAAGAATGAAGCGGTCAACAGTTTTCAATGATGTCGGCAAAACATCATGATGTTCCAAATATCAAATCCGTATCGCTGATCAGTATTCTCACATCCATATGATTTTCGCTATAAAAATCGTTGTTTGGAGAATGAAGTATCTCAGTCACGCTTTGATTGCGACTGTTGGTACGAACACCAGGGAGATATTGAAGTAAAGGGGGATCATACCACCCCTAGCGCCGGGTTAAACGGATATATGGACTCCAGCTACGAAACGTGATGGCCAAGATCTCACAAGCTACGCTCGTACGTATCGATATGTATCGCCAAATGTGAAGAACTTTGAATGGAGGCGCTTACTGAGAATACAATACTTAAATGTAGTTATCAGAAAGATCATATTGTTGCTAGAACCGCTATTTCAGCGATTTCACCAATAGATGTGATGATTAGTAGTGCAATCATACAGAAAGATAAACTATGACACCCGTATTAATCTAAAACAACTGGTGATTGAATCTAAGAATTGAAAGCTAAAAATTTATTCAAGCATGCGGTTAGTAGCATTTTCCTGGAATCGAAGGACACAAGCTATGAAGACGCCTGCCAACTGGCCATTTGATTGTTCACCTATCCATCAGTTAATTCCTTACAGCCAAAGTTTTTACTCATTTATACATGAATTATTGTGCAATAGATGCTACATTTAAGTTAGGTTTTGGTGGATTCGTTCGAAAGGTAGGTCCATAGAGTAATTAGCAGAGTAGTGCATTACAGATTCGGCTTCGTCAATAGTTCCATCTGTATTATAGATTGACGTAGAGCTTTTATTAAGAATTACTGCGTTGCTTAATGTTCAGTAGTTTGCGTTACTATTGGCGAAGAACCTGGTAGACGCCTGATTCTTCTACCACTGTGATGGTTGTCAGATTTTCGCAAATTTCAGGTGGCGTTGACGTCGCACCATAGACGGCTTCGAAACCCAATCAACGAGATATCATGGGGTTTCGAGTCCGGGCAATCCCGTCGGTGGAAAGGAGTTGAATTGCTGTCAGTACAAATGTATGACCAAGGACTGAGTTCATAACATCGGATATACTACCTCTCATGTGTGGACAAATTCTATTAAGTTTGTTTAATTGACGTTCTCTGTCGATCTGGACATCCCCATTGAATGCTTTTTACTTATTTTTATCAGAAATCAGCAGTTGATTTCTGTCAACAGTTTTCTTTGATTCACTGTTTATCTGAGAGCAGATCACAAGTAGCATGATATTGTACAAGAGTGTTGAACGTTAAGTTGAAATATCAAATATGTTTAGTTGGGTTTAATGGGTATTACCATTTATCCCAGCCACATAGTATGTTATCATTCGTGTGATTTTATTTAAACTGAACTGTGTGATTCAACCATCTCTGTGTTTCTAACGACGGCCAGTCGTTTTTCTTGTCATCATCCTGCCCTATAAAGTTCAGAGAATATTATCGACCGTGATCTCCGGATAATCTCAAGGTGACTTACTTCTCAAGGGTGTGTTTTCCCCGAGGGCGGCTCTAGACGGATTACTGTGCACAGTTTCTATGTCACTATCTTGGCAGACAATATTTCCGTATCAAGAAAATAGTATTAATCGAATGCGAGTATCTGTTTCAATGCTTCAGATTGAATGGCATTTCTTACAGAGGCTTTGGGCAACTCTAACAATATAGGGAATAGAGCTTCATTAAATCTTTTAATCAATAGAATATGCTCGAGATATCAATCGTGTCGACCTACATCCAAGAAGCGATTTAGAGATGTTCTTCAACAAGACGAATCTTCTGGTTATGACGATGCGACTCGAGCAGGCCGAAATACTGCATAACTAAGTTTGCTGGTAAATAGTCATGATAACTCACCATTGTCAGTAAGTTAGATCAGTGCAAGTTATACGAATACTTCCCATATTTAGCGCGGCTTGAAATCGCTGAACGCATGAGTGTCGGGTTGATTGCTGAACTAATGAGTGCCGGGTCAACGACTGAACGAATGTGCCGGTTCAAACGCTGAACGAATGAGTGTCGGGTCAACCGCTAAACGACCGAAAAATGCCACTTCATTCGCTGAGTCAATGAGTGTCGAGTCAACCGCTGAACAAATGAGTGTCGGGTCAACCGCTGACCGAAAATATGCTAGAGTGGAAGAACTTTAATAATGCCAAAGGCATCTCGTCTTTTAATTTAAATCAGGTATATTTTGGCGTCTTTTGAATGACGAATCTGGGTAGCTATGGGTGGAATGGGATGATGTTTCACGTTATTGATTCTAATGACAATATTATCTCTCTGTTGACTACATTTAAATATCTTGACCATTGCATCAAATATACACTTAAGAGTCCTGTCTAGAATACGTCACTGAGACCAACGGTGCCCGATGATGATGCCTCTTATTCAGCTCTTTTTACAACGAGGGAATTTCATTCGACTTCACATAACACTAGGGCTTGTAGATTTAAGGTTTAAAGCCTACTAAAAGTCTTCATGGGATGGAGGACTGACAATTTCACTGTACATCGACAGGGTAAAATAACGATTACTTCCATTTGAGTTTTAAATGTATTTGATATACTAAATCTGTGTTATTATACGAAATACACAACCGGTTGACGCACTTTGCGGAAAACGGATATGTGAAGTGGGCCACAGAACTAAATGTTAAAGATTGTCTGCACAGCTAGCAAACTAATTTTTGGTGGATTAGTCTGAAAGGAAATTCCACAGAGTAATAGCACTACACCACCGGAAACGGACTCGGGTCCTTCCACAGAAGAATTCAAATCATGGAATGCCGGAGAGTTTTCGTTCAGAATTACTCCTTTGTATAACTTATAATGTCCTGTTCCTCCCGCGGCTCTCAAACCCTTATATCCTTCCAAATGAGAATTAATGACGCAGTGTTGGTATCTGATAACAAAGAAATAAACACACGGGAAATGATAGAACCTTCAAGACTATCATGCGTGAAAATGTTATGCTTATTATGAAATACTAAAAATAAAGGAACACTTTGCTATACTGTTCTTAATGTAGCTGATGGTCGCCCAATTCTTTAACCATTATGATGGCGTACAAACAGAGATACCATGATACGATTTTGATGCCGTGAAAGTTGGTCAGGCTATATGTAGGCAGCACCCCCAACCACGATAATTTCTGACGCAGACATTTGTCTGACCACTCGAGTGCAGATAGATTTATACCAATATGGTATGACCATGGATGATGCTAGATGCTAGCTGGACAAAACCTATTTATCGTTGATTTCGTGTATACATTTTCGGATCTGAACACTGGTGATGTTTTCAAAATTCACCTGTTATTTCTTGTTAACATTAACTGGATGTTGATCGGAGAATGGATTTTGGAATAAATAGCGGCTAGGCTGAATAAAAGGATCGATGGTACGACAAACAGTCCTGCAAATTGAAGAGATAGGATACGTACGCTGCAGCAGAACATTATGAGGGTTCTGTTGTTCATCCGCTAACATTGTACATGGATGATGTTTCTTAATGTAAGTGAGCATGTATAATATGTTGTGATTACTCAAATACACACAACTGTGTCGGGTCCTGGAGTCCATTACGAAGAATTGATCCCTGTTTACTCTCTTGTTTTACTTCGAATCAAGCACTCTGGATTGTGATTAAGACATACGCTCCATTCCATGCGTTTTTATCAACACTGCGGGTAAACTATTACGGGCCACGAGGGTCCCAATCACAAGTGAAGAAACCGGACACTTTCGCCATTATTCCAAGGGACTTAACATATCATTCGCACCATGATATTCCTATTTCATCTGACATTGCCTGTGATTGAAGTTAATCGTGAATAATGACCGGTGGCAGCACTGTTATTTATCAGAGAAAAGATACCGCTAATACAATGAAGTCCGGTACAAACAGAACAACAGGTATAAATACAGACTCTACGTCAGACATCCGTTGAGCGTAGATAAAGTTCGTCTCAGAATTGCGTTGCATGGCTCTCTTAAAGGTTATACAAAATGGTCTCAAAATCTGCTACTTTTTTCTGCTAAATTGTTGTAGAGGTGATTATATAGACTTGTTTTACATTTTTGTATGTTTTCAAACTGCCCAAGGTTGGAAATAGCAGCAGTAAAGTGCGACAATTTCATGCCCCTTTCAAAACGGCGAAAGCTGTGACCGCTTGACCTGTGACGTCACAACCTGATTACGATCTCGCTCAAATGCATGTTGTAACGTCAAAATGTCAGCGACGTCACGCTAGAACTCTCATCTGTTGGGTGAATCTTTCGTAACAACGCTCGACGTCATAGACTATGACGTTTAGGGCGCAATCGTAATCAGGTTGTGACGTCATGCACCAGAGGTCACGGCTCCAATACGTTTTTCCCCACATGTGTGCTATTCGTGTCCTAAAACCCACTTCGACGACATTATTCGAGAAAAAAATACTAATTTGTTGTTTGGAACACTACTGGGTATGTTTTAATGCAAAGTAGTATAGAGTCATTTGGTATAACCTTTAACATCCACTCCCATAAAGGTATAACTTAAACTCTCGCCGGTCTTAACATCCATTTCCATCCAGGTATTAGTTAAACTCTCAATAAACATCTGCTACTCCATTTCAGTAGAGAAGCGATCAGTATGTTCAATACCGAACTTGAACTAAAATTGAGGTTAGTCCTTCGGCAACAGATCCTTGATATCAACGTAGGTGACTTGAGGCGTGGTTCCCAACGGTGCGCTCTTAAAATAATTTTGCTCAATGATAACTGGGCTATTTTCGACCTGAAGTTATTATAAATGAAAGCTTAATAGTCCTTTCATGAAATGGGACAATTTCTTGGATTGGAGCGATATGCAAGAGATGGGAATTATTGACGACGTCTGGCGACTAAAAAGCAACCATATGACTCTACAGGAAAGAATTCGTCGACTCCCAACATCCATACTCGATCCATATTTACCATGACAAAACGACGAACAATTCGGAACAGACACTCAGTAACTTTGAAACCTATCATGTTGGGGTCAGTTTGAGTATATTTGCATAATGTCCAGAGGAAAGGTTCGTGAGTACATTAACCTTATCTGGCCTGGGCGATTTGGTGTGTGTCGCAGCCATGGGGGTGTTATAGCGCTGAAACTTATCGTGCAGTATCTTTGTTCAAGCTCTACCCAAAAATATTTTAAAAACTCCTTAATGGGTGCCATGATGACGTCACAATGTGGGCATCTTCCCGGCAGCGATTTCTCGGTTATAATTGGGGCCTGTTTAGCAAAATTTTCCGATTTTGCTCTCAAAAACTACCAAATAAAGTATGAATAGAATTTCTAGTCCTTGTAGACCATCAAAATATGAAGGAATGAGCAGAAAAGGCTGAAAACACGACTTTCTGAGATATAACATGGACGCAATTTTGGAGCAAAAGAGAGTAGTTAAATTGTTCACTGTCACGAAACAAAGATAGATACAAGGTCGAACACGCTGAAAACGAAGAATAAAATTGCCAGCGAATGCCAGGAATCCAATCAAGAACACAAGCAGGATCTTCATATTTCGATCTTTGAATAGGACGTCCGGTAAACCGTGGGCAGCAGATAGGTAAATTGTATAGTATAGTATGTGCATGAGGAGACTACGGTTCACAGTATCAGATTATGGCCTGACGATGGACTATTTGTCAAAACCGAAGATTCCACGACAGTAACGTTCACAGTATCAGATTGTGGCCTAACGATGGACTATTTGTCAAAACCGAAGATTCCACGACAACAACGTTCACAGTATCAGATTATGGCCTGACGATGGACTATTTGTCAACACCGAAGATTCCACGACAGCAGCGTCGTAATTTTGAAAGTATGAAGTCTAGTTCTCAATCATTGAAAATGTTTGTCCACTCTCGCAGGAAACCGTCTTGTGTGTTCTCCCTTTTATGCGTATTTGGAATTGATGCTAATGTCGTTCGAAATCAAACTTTGGAAAATTGAGGCGAAAAATCTTTGTTAGAAGACGACTGAATATGAAATGTTGAATCGGACGTCTATACTTTCCTCTCTCTCAAGAAATTTTGTTGATATCCGCTATGGATGTTGTTCATAAATGCGGCATACACGTATTCTGCTTTTATGTTAAATTACTTTCTAGTCGATGCCTAAAGCGAATACATTACATGCCTATATTACGACAGTCCTTATACTTGTAAACATGGCTTCATCTTTTCGAAATAGAGGCTATTTACCGATCATTTACACGTGGAATGTAGAATCATGCCTATGCTGAATAAAACAAAATTCTTGTTCTGTGGTTTGTAAACCGAAATGGCCTAACTGATTAGTTCAGTCATACATTTCTGCCATCGAATCGAATCAGCACTGCCGTTGCTAATCAAATAATTAAAGTGCCAGTGCAATGCAGGAACACAACAGAAGAACGTAAACTTTTTTTGTATTTCGGATACGGTAGAGCGTGATTAAAAGCAACATTAAAGGGGTGGTAGAAAACGATGCTGGCGAATTGACAAGAAGTCATATGACCACACAGACAAAAATATTGACCGCATATTTCCAAAAACCATCACAAGAATTAACGCGGATCCCTGTGATGATTTGTATCTCAGCGACGCTTTTATTCTAGCTGTTCATTTGGACACATTGAATGACACGAGAACACGGGCCATCACCCATCCTTCACAGCTGTTGGTCGTGAGTATTTTATTCACTTTTTCCTGGATTCAACAGATCAATTTAAGCCCCCGACGCTTCGACGACTGGTTCAAGAATACCCAGTAAGATAGGCAAAATCGGATATTACTCAGATGAGAGATACGCATAAAAAACCCCAGATAACATGCCTAATAGAGGCAATTACTGCCCGAAGAAAAAAATAAACTTGTCGTTTTGGACTCCCGATAGACGTGAGAATCTCAAAATAAAAAATAAATAAATAAATTCTGGTCTGAGATGCTTGAATATTTCTGACGACCAATGCTTGTAATATCGCTTACTCGTAACCTAGCAACGTTCCTCCAGCAATTCTCTTGATCACAGATATTTTTTCGAATGCGTGCTAAATTACATTTTAATGGAAGTTCCAGCTCCATTGCAATTGGCTCTTTGTAACAGAGGTATAAACAACTGTTTAAATAGTTCATTTTGTAAGTCGGTTTTCTCCGCAATTATCTTGCTAACTGTATATGCGTTGACTCGGAATATCAGAACTGAAGATCGTAACAAGATTGGCGTCTCCGTTCAAAAGAATTTTCCACATATGGCACATTCATCAAAAACTGGATTTCAACCAACCTGTTCCTTAATATTACACTGGAAGATAAAATAGCTGCTAACATTTTGTTTTGAAACAAGAAGCGAAATTTGGGTACAACGCATTCCGTTCCATGATGGTCAATATAACAATGTTGACCACTGGGAATATTATTTTCTTTTTTCATAGGTTTCTTTTGTACCGCAGTAAATCTTTGCATTGGTCAAGTCCCAATGGCATTACTGTTTGATCACACTTCCGGATCTTCGGGAAATTATAACACTGGGCATCACAAAGCATTTTAAATATAGTTCAATCAAGAGAGTAGAATTACGGACCCGTCGAACTGGTCAGTATGGATAAGATCCTAACTGGATCAAATCCGCTCGGAGAACCGAGAAAGAAATAATGGAGCGTTTAGGCGTGTTGCAGTAGACAATTTTGCTGGTGAATAGTCCAGGAAATTGACCATTGTCAGCAATGGTAAATGTATTTATCATCTGTATGGCGAAGGTAAATGAGTACTCTCTCCGTTCCTATCATTTACACTAAAGCATGTCGAGTCTGTGATGTGGACGTTTCAAGGATATGTTTACAGATCTATTTAAAGTAAACAAGAACATGGAATGATGATGGGATTAGAGAAAGGTGTAATTCGACAGGTATTATGATGTATTATAATCTGACAGATATTATCATGTGACGGGTTCATACTGCAATTGCAGCCTACTTAAAATATTCCGGGTGATCTTCAGACGGTGTCATGATTCTCTGTACAGTAGACCGCATGGCCACTCGGTTCTAACGATGTCCCTTGTGTTCCATCATACGCGTGAAATTTCGTTTCTTTGAAATGTATTTAGAACGAATTTACGGATTTTTTTCCAAGTTTTTACAGTCATGTCGCCAGCTCCGATCCGTGTCAGTTCCGACCCTCTTGCCGAAACATTGCTTCTGATCACAACCAAGGACACGCGAACATTTGGTACATTCGAACAAGTTGATCAGCCTTCCAATTAAGGCTAAATTATATTATGCATTCATGGGTTTGGTTGGGAGATAATTTGGCAGACCTACTCCATACACACGACTACCTCGGCCTGCATACAACCACCATGCGCCGCCTTTATGGAAAAATCAGCGTCGTCAACTAGCGCTTCCGGTCGAAGTGTTGATGTTTTGTTTCTCAATAATTATTATCATATGGTACTACGTATCTGTCATGAATTTATTCATACAAGCCTCTAAAGGCTGCCCGCCCCGTCGTTGACATCAACTGAGGGAGCCAGTTCCGAATCACCATTATCCATAGATGACCAAGCTGGGTGGTTCCATGGCCTGAAAAGGTGTTGCGGACGCAGCGTTCACCACGTAAATTTGTAACTCAAATGCTGATTCGCATAATTTGCTATTCAGAGGTAAATAAATAACAGTACCAGCGATTGAACGGTTTTTTAAGCCATCGGAGTTATCAGAGTGTCCAATCTGTCTTGTAAATGTGATCAGCTCGACCATGTCACTATCACCACACCCCTCCCCACTCCAACGGACAGTCATAAACGCCAAATGTTCGCTTATGAGATGAAGACATGCAAAACGAAATATCCAGCTAGGACGCTATTTTGGGAGAAAAGACGATAACATTTGTATATATTATACCTCATGTAAACTCGCAATGCTTTCATTGGTTGACAGCCTGTGTCGTATCATTCTACAAACCGTGATATTCAGTGATGATGTAATTATATCTTGCATTACCGTTGAATAAATGTCTTGTACCACGGCGGAGCGTTGAACATGACAAATGTTGCACGGCGACATCTGTCGGACCAAGAGTTGCCTCCCATATTGCGCGCGGCCAACATACTCCCCGAAACGAAGATTTATGTGTATATATATGTCGGCCCGTTGATGATAGAAATTAGTGAATGTGATTTGGTATTTGACAGAAATAAATTTAGCATCATTTGAAAAGGTACGTAAGATCACCGAGAACGTTACTCTTTCAAATTATGCGATTGAGTCGACAAGCAAGCCGAGGTCGAACAGTTGATCTTGAAATCAACAACGGTCGTATGGCAAGCCGTTTTACTTTTTATTCGGCATTTGCTGATATCATTAAATGTTTGTTGATATCTTCAAATGATTTGATGATATCATCAAATGATTTGCTGATATCACCAAATCAGTCGATTTGCTGATATCACCAAATGATTTGATGATATCACCAAATGGTTTGATGATATCAGCAAATCATTTGATGATATCAGCAAATCATTTGATGATATCAGCAAATCATTTGATGATATCAGCAAATCATTTGATGATATCATCAAATCGAGTGATTCGCTGATATCAGCAAATCATTTGATGATATCATTAAATATGGCGGAACGTGAAAATAAGCCTAAATGTTAATGCCTGCTCCCTTCTCATCCTGTTGTTTGATAAATTATACCTTGTGGTAAAGCTATCTACCGACAAATCACATGCAATATCTATTAGGGTACTTAAAGAACCTGACAATAACAAGAAAACATTCAAATAAATATACAGCAGGGAAGATAAACTTTTCCATCGCGGGTTATTGACTTGTAGACACAAATTCATTAGATCTGCATTTGCGTACAATCGAGGTAAGGCGAAGGGGGATAATGATAAGCCGGTCAGCATGGAGCATGGTATATTAAGGCAGAGCCGATTGTCGTGATTCTTCACTGGTTAGCTTTTAGGGCAGGAGATAAGGCATAGCCGCACATACAACAATAAATTAATCTCTATGACCCTTTACTGACCCGTAACAGGAGACCAGGCTCTTACGATAAAGACAGAACTAACCAAGCCTCAATGAAGTCATATGGCTTCTTTTTATCTTTATATGATGTGGGTACTGTAATCAAATAGTACTAAAGCCGATACAGATTGAAACAGTTGTGTGACATTATTTATCTAAGCATGTCCCCTGTAAATTCAGTATGATCTCAAGCGCTATTTGTTGAACATTCCGATCACTTTTCAATTCTGTGTTATATCTATGTTGACCGTGCCGGGGGTCCGGTCGGATGTACACAGAAACTCGTGTGCGAGGTAGGTCCACCACAGTGGTTAATGGTCAGGACCTACAGGTCAACCGCCGCTAATGGGGGCAGAAATAGTGGAGCGAGCCTGTGAAACGGAACATGCGCTGTGACGAAGTTTATTGTCATTCTGAACAGGGAGCCTTCCATGTTATGGTTCATACTTTGACCTTCCACCATATTTAATGATATCAAATATAAAGTATTTGCTGATATCATCAAATCATTTGCTGATATCAGCAAATCAATTGCTGATATCATCAAATCATTTGATGATATCAGCAAATCATTTGCTGATATCAACAAATAACGCGTTTTTGATGATATCATCAAATGATTTGCTGATATCAGCAAATCATTTGATGATATCAGCAAATCAGTTGCAGATATCATCAAATGATTTGGTGATATCAGCAAATATTTGCTGATATCAACAAATATTTGCTGATATCAGCAAATATTTGATGATATCAGTAAATCATTTCATGATATCAGCAAATATTTGATGATATCAGCAAATATTTGATGATATCACCAAATACTGAATAAAAAGCAAAACGGCTTGCCATACGGTCGCGCAGTGTTCAACACGATATGCTTATTTCACCGTACCATCCTCATTCACATGATTATAAAGTCCCATTTTATTCAAATATGACATTCGGTATAATAAAACAAGTATTACATGTTGTAACGTGGGACGTGACCCAAGGGTATGGCGTGGTAAGATTCAGCTCTCTAACTCAAGGGGTAAGAAAAATAATTAGGGGCCAATTTCCCAGGCCAGGACAGGTCCCAAAAAGCCCAAGCCAAATAGGGCTAAAGTTGTGTATTATTTTGGATATTATTTCGTTTCTTGGATTTTTTTCTCAAGTACGTTTCTGTATGGCAGAAATTATTAAATGAGGCCATGTGAATTAGCGTCGTGCGCTTTCATGTAAAGCAAGCGTGAATGAAATGCATTATTGAACACGAATAAATTTTTGAATTTACACTTCCCAAATATTTATTAAGAGGAGGTTGCGCTGAATATTCTTATAGTGTGTCCAAGTAGATTCACTTCAAAACTCTGGGAAGATAGTCAGTCAAACATTGTGGTAACACATGTACTTATTCGTACAAGTGGAAATGCCGGAAAATATGCATCTTCCATTTATGTTCACTTCTATTGTCATCCAAACCTCATTAATCATATGTACTTGACAAACAATATCTCATTCATGGCGCACGGAATCAGCTAATGACAATGTCGATTGGAATACAGCAGACTCTAAGTAAATAAGTAAATTTCGTTATGCCACACAAGTGGTTTCAACTTAATGGTTTCAATTTAAGGGATGGGTGAATGGTACATCACAGAGCCACAAATTAAATCTAGCAATGTGGCGGTTAGTATCTTGACTGCGACAATTTGTCAGCCTTCCTAAACCACATTAAAATATACGTTCGTCAAATTGACCGTCTCTCTCTCTCTCGGATCCGGGACATGAGCCTTCAGGGCAAGAGACCACTAGGACACGAGCCTTTCGGACAAGAGCTCTTTGGACAGGAGCCCTTCGGACAAGAGTCACAGGCTTATTCCAAAAGTGGACTCAGCCCTCATTTATATATTTCAAGAATGCAAATTTGGCAAAAAAATAATAATAACCATTCATTACATGGAGGTGTGACTAACACAACAGGACCTACTTAGTAGGGTAGGCATTACCACTCCGACACGAACTGAACTCTTGGAAATCCACCCGCCGCAAGTTGAAATCCTGCCCATATTAAGATGGGCACAGCCCAAGTCGGAATCGCCAGTGATTTTCATAAAAAATCACCAGAAATTTTCATCAAAATTAGATCAGCTCAGTCTAACAGCAACAGTCCCCTAATGCACTTTCGTGCAAAAAATCAAGGTTCTAATGTCAACGATTCTCCTTATTTTGCCGACGAAAGGATTCGGATGGACTCACTCACTGACTGACTGACTGACTGACTATCGGACAATTTGCAGATGGTAGCCTACTTCGTAGGAATTTGACACAATATAATAATATTTAAATAGTTGTTACATATACCGGTAACTATTATTCAGCAAGCTTTGCCTGGAATAATTCTAGGTTAGGATCTAGACATTTGGACATAGAATTAACATATATAGCAACCATTTGATCATTGGCAGGAGTTTGGGTTAAAAGCCTGAACGAGACAATATACTCAGGGTATTGTATTGTAGATTATCTCTAGGAAAGTCAGAGAAGTGGGTGACAGTTCAACTGGTTAGAACATGTTATACGTGAATAGATTATGGTTTAAACAGTATTTTAATTTTGAAAGTTACTGAATAGAGAGGCGATCATGAATAAATTATATGTAGGTCATATTTTCCTTCTTAAAAGGATATCCATGTATGTGGGCTCATGTCCAGTTTAGAGTAAGTCTGTGGGCTTGTGTCTAGAAGGGATCATTTCCGAAGGGTTCATGTCTCTTGGGTTCCTGTCCTGAAGAGCTCATGTTCGCGCTCCTTCTCTCTCGAGACCTTCGTTAAACAAATTTCTATGTTTCGCATATCTCAGTTTATGCCCATGCCATTTCTTATCAGGGTCGACGTATATGTTTTGAGCGAAATATGTCTAAAGCATAATAAGTATACACTATTCTCTGTATACATATATTATTTCATATCAGATATACGACGGCATGGTAGTAAATAGACTGGATCCAGCCCCTGTTTCATAATGTATTTTAAACGGGAAACAAGAGGAAGTAACTCTGCCTATTAAGAAATGCTTGAAACAGGGACTGGACGGAACGTCACAAGGGAGCTAACTTTGCAAGAAAAAATGCACAATATACTGTGCATTTTTTGTCACCAATGAAAACTCCGTATTCTGACCCCGCCCTCAACTCAAAGGATTTGATTGGTTCGTTCATATACGCACGCTGGAAGCAATGCGTTCATGTGACGTCAACATTGAGAATGACGTTACTACCATGACCTCAACAATGGGAATGACGTTACTGCCGAGACGTCACAGTATGGCGTTAGAATGAAATTGATAGAAATATTGAAACCGAAGGTAAAAACATGTCAATCGTCCAGACTAACCACGCCTCCAGATGGAATCTTTACACGACGAAACCCATCAAATCGTTCCATTTTTTTATTATTTTTTTTTCAGTCTATTTATTAAAGATCATTTTATTATTATTAAATAGTACATATGAAATAGAGACTCATCCAGTCTAGGTAGTAAAGTGAACTGTGAATTGCTTGGGACAGCACATGATACTGTACTAACGTTAGCAGGCAAGTCACTGACGTTACGGATAGGACTTGTATATAATCCGTAGTTTTAGGGGCCGGTCAAGCACCATCGTGTTCAATGCCATGTAGTACGCAACTAGGCGTACGATGAAGATGGATTAGCATTTATGCCTGTATTTAGACAACCGTACTAATGAACTGTTGTATGCAGTTTGCAATATTGTATCAAGAAGGAAGAGTGTATGTTATGTTTTCACAAAATTATATGTTATCATATATAGTAATAGTTCACGGAAGGCATAGACGCCTTTCCAGAATGAGAAGTTGCACTTTCACTAACTTGAAGATTCTTGAAGATAATCTAGAACGTATGGAGTCCCTGCGGCATACTTATAATTTATAATTATGTGCATCTAAAATGCCGATGTTATGAACATAATGTAATATTAGGCGGTAGTATAGGCCAAGATGAGAGACTCATGTTTATGGGAAGTTTCAAAGTTTTCTTTTCAAATCAAGTTGATAAATTGCTTGTCTAATAAGATTTAGGAAAATGATTCCTGTGGTCGCGAATTCGAAACCCGAGATGGCCGGGAATGGACTTCCGGGAATAAACAATCCATAGTGCAGCCATCTTAACCTCGAAGTTGGTCACTCAAATAGATATATAGCTATGAACTAAAATAAGGCTCCGATGTAACTCCATTATGACCGATATTACACCACAGCTACTGTGAAATACTCGTCGTGCCGAACCCCTAAATAGCTGTATATCGACAGAAACAATGTGATATAATATATTGATTATTCAATTATTGACTGAAATATGCTTCAGATGACGGCTATCTTGAAATCCAAGATGATGGTCGTAACCATATGACTAGTCTAACATTGATATAGGGCTTCTATCAATATTCTGAAAAATGAAAAAATGATCGTACAGATTAAACAGTGCAGGATTCCACAGGCCGTTTTGAAAAGTTCTCGGTGGCTCCATATCTGAAAATTCTCTTCAGACTACTTTGTACATCTATGCCAAATTTCATGCTTTTATGAAAAAAGACACATTTTTTCAAATAATGACTGGACTACTCGACACAGGTCTGTTTTAAGCGACGCTCACTGCAAAGTTCCATTCACTTCAAATGGATCAAACGGATGTTTATAGGTCGGTGTCAATCCCAGAAACACCCTGATCAAACATAAGATCCTTCTCACGTCTCAATTAATACTAGTCCTTGTTCGGACGGAAAGAGAGTATATCGGTTCTCTTATGAATATTACTATATGCAGGGGCTTTTAAAAACCGATCAATTCAAAGCCCTAACCTTCTCATTCCCAATTCTCATTCATTCGTTGTGAATGATCGCTATATAAATGACGCATTGGAGGGCATATATCCACCTTCACTAGATTTGAAGGAAACTACAGATAGCCCTAATGGCACGTCATATTTAGACCTAAATATCGCTATAAAAATGAATCTCGTCGATTTTACGACAAAAGAGATGATTACAATTTCGACATCATAAATTATCCCTTTCTGGACAGGAATATTCCAGTGGAACATGCATATGGTGTATACATATCTCGCCCAGTAGCACAGCTAGCTATTGAATGACACGTGAAAACTGATTTTGGCATTGTTATATACGGCGTTGAGGCTATAGCATACTTGGCAAATTCATCCTACGAAACCTGGAATTTCAGCCCCTCTTCCTGACCAGATGCTCGCTATAATATTTCGGCAAATACATACCCCATAATTTGCTCCATAGAACGTTTTGGCAAGCAAACCATTACTCTATATCAATAACAGACATCCTGCACGGAAACAATATCCAGTTTATTAGAAAATATAACTTGATATCATTCAATTTTCTAGAGAAAAGTTTTTTTAAATCGCTATGACGAGGATTTGCATAGATTATGATAGAATATAGATGGAAGAACACTGTTAAATTTCCAGTGCAGGAAGATTGTGGGATGTATTACAGTGTGACGTTAGATCAGACAGTGACGATGTCTTGTTATACGGAATCTTCTCACAACACAGAAATTGTCTGCGCTCGCCTTCTTCCGCTAGCCAGTTTGTACCCACCTTCTTTCGTCACGATCGAAGCGATGGTCGTCACTTGTTTTCCGGGCAGAGTGACAGCCTGGAAATATCTTCAAATTCGCTTTGTCGCTGAGTTTCTAATATAGATTACATTGAAAGCAAATCCAAAGGACACGTGGCTGTGGTCCTGAGGCCCGGCACCAGCAGTCTAATAGACCAGACATGATTTTTACAGCTACTGACATACTGGACTCACAGTGTAGGAACATTATTTCCAATGCCAATGTATGAACATGGACTGATGCTGTCTGATGTGAGTGAATACGCAAACTACCACGGTCAAATGTTTGAACGACGACAATCAATCTGGAAATTAATATCTATTTTGCACATCTGAGCACATTATTTTGCGTTTTTAATTATCATCTGTATCAGAATTCGACAGGTCATTTAGGGTCGTCAACCTCTATAGGTAGACAGCACGTCCAAGACTGTAGACTCTGTGACGCATATTAGTAGAACAGTAGAGCAAGAAATAAGTTGTAGTAGGCTAAAGAAAAACATGCCAGGCTATTGACGACCAGAGTGGGAAATAAGACGTCGGCGAAAGGAAGCTACTACGGAGTATCACTAGATTCTTGAAAATATTGATGAAGTGGCGTCGCTTCCGTCTCTCATGAAACAATTGTTGTGCAGGATGCCGAGATGGGGATAATAGAGTTGTTTCAACAATTGTATTTTTATGTTACCAGGTAAGTCAATATTCTCAGACGATATATTACCAAAGTACACAGGATTTTGATAGAGCTCTAGTATGGGGCGGAATGATCAGTCCACAAGCTTCCATATAATGGAGTTATTCAGTCAACGTAACTCTACAATTTGTAGCATACCTCGGTTAACTAAACGGCAAAGAAACATTCTCACCATTCGGTGGTAATCAAGACAGCAGCCGCATTCAGGGAACCTTTTGTTCTTCGGGCCCCATGCGAAAACGTCACGGATAAGCAACTTGTTACATTTTATCGCTTGCAGGGTGACGTACTCGTTATCGCTTATTATCAATTATTATCGCTTGTACACATTTGCCTATAAAAAGAGGTTGATAGTTTGACCTGAAAGCCCCTGTTCCGTCTCAAGAAATAGTATTGTGAATTAAAGGCCCATTGTTTCGCTTCATGACAATGAAGTTAGAATACAATAGCGTTTTACATGTACGCGAACAATTCGAGGTGGTATGTTTATAAGACTCAGATACTCTGTTCAGATACAAGCATTATAGTTATTATCGTAAACCCGTCTTTCGGAAGAGATTTGTCTCCTTTTACCCTTCCTACCCATTGAGATCTGCCCCAGATAACATCATGGACAGCATTCAATGGTGACAGTATATGTAAATAACTTTTTTGTACATTTCCTACTCCTGGTCCCAGTGGGTGCTAAATGCCTATTTTTTATATTTTATTGGTTTTAAATCACTCTTTCCCAACCCTACGGTTCACCCCAGCGACTCCACAGCTATCATGACAAAGTTTCACGACATTTTTACCAAAACAGACAGGACAAATTCATGTTCCTGGACTCCAGTGCGCGTTCAGTGCTCTTTCGTCTCTCCAATATTCTCTTCATTACCCCTCTACTAGTATCCATTTCCATGAC
This sequence comes from Hanleya hanleyi, assembly GCA_036873755.1. Lineage (NCBI taxonomy): Eukaryota > Metazoa > Mollusca > Polyplacophora > Lepidopleurida > Hanleyidae > Hanleya > Hanleya hanleyi. The sequence continues at coordinate 29,377 of JAVTVY010025678.1, forward strand.
GATAGATACAGTCAACCATGTACGTTTTATTTTCCTGACTCCTGTTTGACCTTCTGTCCCCCTCCCCTCCCCTCCCCTCCCCTCCCCCATGAACGTCTGATGCTCCTGAAGCAACTTTTTCACTCTTAGATTACTTCAGTGACGCCCTGAAGAAATTGAATGACATTTAAACAAAAAGTGTGCCGTACGTACTGGACAAACAAACCAGCAACATAGACGGTTACTAAAAGTATCTTAAGATACGGTTATATTGGGTTTAGAGTAAACACGCGTAGACTTGAGATTATTTTACAAAACATCTAGTACAAGATAATTATGAAAATAATTTGTCGAATGTTTACCATGTCAAGTTACAAATGCAAGTTATTGCCTTGTCTGTTCTGTTTAAGGAGATATTTTTGTCATTTAGAAAGTGATCATATAACATTATTTTCGTTATTTTGGGATTACACTATCTTAGAATACAGATTCTCGTACTGAAAATTGGTCGAGTTCAATCCGTGATTCGAACCAGCGATTACAAGAGTAAGGCACCGAACCGCCAGGACTATATGTCGGCGATCTAAACCATTCAGCCAGCGGGCATCCCACAAAAATCGGAGGTAGCAGACTGGTTGTCTTGAAAGCAAACATACAATACCCCTCTGATGACCGTAATGACACGGCTCCCTTTGCTGAATATATAAGAAAATATTTTGTTGTCAATTAGAAAGAGTATTTTCATTATTTTGGCATTATGCTATCTTAATATAGCACAGATTGCACAGCCGTGTTAATAGAACCATCGATATTTTCATTTCTGAGACTGGCATTTCTACTTTCCAGGCGACGGTTATTCACAGAAATTAATTTGAAACTGACGTTTGTGTAGAAAGTTCTGTATACCTGAACAGTATATCGTTATTTTGAGATTATACTGTTTTAGTATAGCACAGATTCTTCGGTAGATTAAAGGTGAAATGCAAAGGTTCGTCTACATCACTTGATATTTGCAGTAAGATTGGAGAAATAATGTGTATATTAATTTCATTTCAGTTTTAAAACATTTGCTTAAGCCTAATAAAGTTAAAAACTAAAAAATGTAATCCTGTATTATTTACGAAACTTCGATCCGTACATAATTACCTCCCCCTGCAGGCGCTGCGATACGTGACGTAGCAGTGGAACCAGCACAGTCTGCACAACATGATGTAGCTGCATTGCATTGTATGGAAATAGCTCACATAGATAAGCTAGGCTATTGCTCACGAAGTCCTTGCTTGTGTCATTCACGTTCACTGAAACGCACTAACAGGTTGGTCATCATTCGCTACGGGGGATAAAAGAAAAAGTCGGAATGTACCAATCTATATTTCCGATAATTTCTCTCGGTATGACTCGCCCACGGCCCCTGCAGTGTCGCTGATCCTATCGTTGTCTGCTGGTTGTTTGTTCACAATAGGTTCGTGTTGGTAAGGCAGGGCACCCTTGCACTAACCATTGCCGTGAATTCTTTTTAATTCCTCTTCAGAAGGAGAGGAAGAAGTGTAAGAAAATTCCTCCGCATCGCTGTCGCTGTCTACATTCATGTTAGCCGCCATTTTTTTTAGTGTGGTTCAACTATGACGTCACAGCCTCTGGTGGAAAAGCTCCGAATCAAGGGGAGATAAGTGATGCACTGTTTTCAAGCCGCTGATCATACACGTGTTTTATTTCTCTTTAAAAAATAAAACTTATCACCAGATTTCGTTCATTGATGGTTGTATAATTTATTATCATCATAAAAAGGAAAGGGAAATGCTTTTTTCTCACTTTTATTACCTTTGCATTTCACCTTTAAGGTTGATTTAGCTGAGACGTCGCTATGCATTTACACGTGGACATGTGGACATAACAGCTAATGTTTTCCGTACACAATGCCGTTGACTGATCACGTTTTGCATCAATCACAGTTGAACGTTAGCCTCCACTAGTCGCATTCAGTCCGATGATCTTAGATTTATGAAGCATAACTGGTGCATTAGTATACCGGTCAGGATTCCGTCTCGCCCAAAACTTGACTATTTTTCAGCGCTATTCTGCAGCGTTATGTATATACATTTTTATTTTGTACTTCCTTTGAGTTCGGTGTTCATATTATGTATTTCGAGTGTTGAACTTCTTCGCGGAAGACGGATGACTACTGAATGTAAGGTCCGAGGATTCTATTCTAGAATTTCTGCAAACTCTGATAGATCACTAGTCACACATCGGCAGGATTAACTACCTTAAAAGGGATTCACATATTGTTATTCAAAATATACATGTACTTTACCATAATACACAGAGAAAATAGCAGGCCATATTAATCAATCGGAAAACGCTATCAGTCAAACAATTTTGAGCTATGTCGTGCTTTCTTTTATCTTCGTGACGATTGAATGTTTCAACATCCAGACTGGATAAAATGTGAGCATTAGAAATCTGGACGCACCATAATAAACCAGAAGGGCCATTAAGCAAAGAGTCAGAAATCTATATCGACTTGTCCAACGATTTGAATAATATAGTGTCTTCCTTTCTCATGTATTGGCAAAATTATAGATTGTTACTGGACATTTTTACAATGTATCCATTGTACGGCTATATGGAGGAGCTTTTAGTGGAAGATTTTAACAACCATTAGGAATCCTGACCGGTATACTAATCCATCATCTTGGCTTCATAAATCAATGAGCATTCGGCTGAATGCAAGTAGTGGAGACTAACATTCAACTGAGATTGATGTAAAACGTGAGCAGTCAACAGCATTGTATAAGAAAAACATTATAGTTCTTATGTCCACATGTTACGGTAAAATACATAGCCACGTCTCGGCTAAATCAACCTTTATCTACCGAAGAATCTGTGCTATACTAAAACAGTATAATCTCAAAATAACGATATACTGTTCAGGTATACAGAACTTTCTACACAAACGTCAGTTTCAAATTAATTTCTGTGAATAACCGTCGCCTGGAAAGTAGAAATGCCAGTCTCAGAAATGAAAATATCGATGGTGCTATTAACACGGCTGTGCACTCTGTGGACAAGCTGCATATGAATGGGGGCTTCCCGATGTCGGTATCAGTGAGGCGTGATCAGTTCCGAACCGCGCCTGCCAATTTCTGAGCAGTGGATGTTCGTTGCATGCGTGTATAGTAGAGTCATATGGTTGCTCTTTAGTCGTCAGACGTCGTCAATTTTGTCCCCCTCTTGCATATCGCTCCAATTTGTTGAAGATCTCATCCACTGACGCTGAACTTCAAGATCCCAGCGCTTTAATGTTACGACCGCCAAATATGGAAGACCGATCACATGGACGAAACTGGTTTTCGTAACTCAACAAGACTATCTAACTGGACTATTTTACTTGAGTCTGACATAGATACCGTTACTGTCCGCGTGACCAACCATGTTACAAAAACCTGTAAGAAATATATTTTCCAACAAATATGTTATAGTACGGCCCAGTGGTAAACCGTGGTATAATTCGTAGACGCGACAGAGTTCACAGCAGTCAAATTTATCTAACCACTGGAGTTTTTAGAAATCTATATCAAGAATCAGACAGGCAAAGAAGAAATACAAAACTAAATTAGATTACAAAACCGCCGAAATCGACTTTCAAACAAAGACTGATGGAATCTAATAAAATCGTATACTAAATAACTAAGAGAACAATGTACAATGTTCAAGTGTAACACACAAGAACAAGTCTTCAGTGAACCATGTGAAATAGCCATTGCTTTTAACAACTTCTTCTGTCGATGATAGCAATCCTGCAATCTAGCCCCAGAACTCACTAGCTGCGAAAGCGTCCTCTGGTCTAGTGGATTTCTGAGAACAGAAACGAGATAACGTTCGTACATGCGCATAATTAATTTTCGGCGGGACAAATCTCACGTTCGGCTATTCCCGTGTTGGCGGAACTTAGGGCAGCTGGTGAGTTCTGGGTCTAGATTGCTATTATACAACTAAACATAGAAAATGCTTTTGTATAATTCGAATGTATTATGTTCTTGTGGTTAAAATTAACTTCATTTCACAATAATATGCAACCGAATCACTCGATTATCAAAGGCAGTATTTCGTAACCGGTTCATTACGTGATCGTCATACGCTCCCCACAGGTGATTTTTTTGTACATTCTATGCGAGCGACTCAGTCCGCAAGTACCCGAATGAGATTGACATGGCTGTTCTACCGGATCCGCTTCTAAACGTCAGTAACGTTGTTGAACATACCCTTCTGAATCTAAACATCGAAAATACGCCTGGACCTGAAGCAATTAATAATAGAATTTTAAAATGCAAATTGCCGGGACATTTACCGTGCCCCTCGGTTATCTTTTTAACAAATGCATAGATCAAGCAAAAATGGTGAACCTGTGCAAAACGTCAAATGTCACCCCCATTCACAAAAAGGGAAACAAGTTCTTTCTATTAAACTACCGGCATATTTATTTAACTAGTTCTATAAGCAAAAGCTGTGATAAATGAATATCCATATACATGTTCAATTTCTTAATCGATAACGATCTGTCAACGAATCTCCAATCAGGTTTTTTGTACATCGTCTGTGAGGTTGTCGATGTTCGTTTGTTACTAAAATGTACTTTCTTTGGAACAACGGGTTGGCAATTTTGTGTTCTGCTGTGTGTGGTGTTCAACAAAACCTGATCAATGTTAGCGGATAAAATGGTTGATCCTGTTGCAGTTTTGAAAACCGGTTCGCGACGTGTTTCGGTCGGAATGAGAAATCAGTGTGAGGTATCTGTGTGCCCCAACTGTGCACGAAAAGTATGACTGTAATTATGAAATAATTTGTGGCGCCACATTAATCTAAATTCCTAATTTTCTAAACCATGAAGTGATTGCCTGGATGTTGTTGTTGATGTAATTTTGTTCTGCAGACTGTACTGTTATGCGGGAAGTTAAATATCGTCGTATATGTTAGAAGACCGTGTTGGCTTCACCATTTTTTCTGTTTACCAGGCTGGTAGAATTAACGAAATCATAGATGCAAAATTACATAGCAATATACTGCTCTCATAACTGCAGCAGATATTTCCAAATGCTCGCATGGACACCACAGTCTTAAAAACATTTACACAGCAGTACGCAAACCGAGAGAATGATCAAAATTCTGAGATAATTATAAGATAGTCTCATTTCGGCCACCATTTTGTTTTGGTGTTTTGAAACTTTAACTGCTATCGCGGAAATTTCGATCACTCAGCTGACATTACCTGGGGCATATAGAATGGGCTGGTTTGTTTGCTTGTGAGGAAGAGATCAAGAGAGAGAGGGGGAATTAAGGTCTAACGTCGCGTTCAGCAATATTTCAGCTATATAGCGACGATCAAACAAAATTCTAGGTATTCAAGTTATCAACTTGGTAACCCAACACATTAAAACATACACACATTAAAACTTATACAACAAACCGATTTCTCTCAAATAACCTAAGACACAGTCCTCCTTCACCCGATCAAAATGATCTTTCAAATTAGTCGCTCGATAAAAAAGGATCTCTTACAATCTTACAATATATGCAGTCGATAAGAATATGTTTCTCTGTGACATCTTCGTGGCATGGAATACACCTTGGGACTCGCACTTTCTTTAGTAAACGTTCGTGAGTTAATCGGGTATGGCCGATTCTACGTCGCCTGATCATGCTTGTGAGAAAGAGGAGCCATGTCTTGAAACGATAGCCTCTGGTGGATGGCTGGCTGGTACATTGCTATAGTATAACAGTCCTTGTACTTTCTAAACATGGCTTCATATTTGGGAACTAGGGGGTCTTTACCTATCTACGTGGGGAATGTAGAATCATGCCTTCGAATAGGTAAACAATTCTCACGGGTTCTTCTATGGCTCGTAAAACGAAACCGTCTGACTGGTTCAGTGCTGCGAATCGGCCGGCCGCAGAAAGCCGATTTAGCACTACCGTACCGTCGCTAACCAAATTATAAAGATGCCGCAGAATGGGAGAAATACATCGAGAAACGCGAGAAATATTTTTCCATTTTGTATAAGCTATTATTTAATCACCCTCCGTCTACAGATTCGTGAATATTCTATTCCCGTATACCTATGCGGGAGCTTTCCCGGGTTCACAAGATCAATTGAAGCCTTTGAAACTTGAAGTCAACTCTGTTAAGAATACGGAGACAGATGAGTAACATAGACGCATGCTTCAAAATAATAAGTACGTCAATTTTGAACTCTCGATAGACATGAGAGAGAATCTCAGATGTATTTTCGTACATAAGATATTCCAATGTGACTAACGATCAATGATCGCTTACACGAACGTTCCTCGTTCAACTCTCTTATTTAATGATCTTTTTGAATGCGTGGTAACTTGCATTGTAATACAAGTTCCCTTTCCATTACACTTGGAGGTGGAGTATTAGCGGAGAGTAATTTACTGAGGTGTAAAACTCGGCTCTTTGCAACAGAGGAATAAAGACACTTTAAACAATTCACTTTATAAGTCGTGTTTCCCTGCAATTATCTCGCTAACTTTATTTGTGTTGACTCAGAATATAAGAACTGAATATCGTAACCGATTGTCATCTCCGTTCGAAAAACTTTTCCACATATTGCACATTCATCAAAACCGTCATTGGATTTGAATCACCTTGGTGCTTAATCTTTACACTGGAAGATAAAATAGCTGATAACATTTGTTTTGAAACAAGAAGCGAAATGGTGATAATATATAATCTGTCGCTGATTTACCTATCCCTAGGGAATTACTGCAATTTGGGGTGCAACGCATTCCGTTCCACGATGACCAATAACAATGTTGACGAATAAAAAAATACTATCTTTATTATTATTTTTCTTTTCTGGTAGGTTTCGTATGTATTGCAGTATCTGTTTGCAGTGGTCAAGTTCCACTAACAGTTTTCTTTGGTCACACTTCCGGATCTTCACAGTATCTGTTTGCAGTGGTCAAGTTCCACTAACAGTTTTCTTTGGTCACACTTCCGGATCTTCAGGAAATTATAACATTGAGCGCCAGAAAGAGTTTTAAAAGTTCGATCAATAGAGTAGAATTGCGATATCGAATCCGCCGAACTTGCCAGACATGGATGAGATTCTAACTGGATCAAATCTGCTCGTGGGACCGGGAAAGCAATAATGGAACGTTCAGACGTATTGTAGTAGGCAATTTTGCTGGTAAATAGTCAAGGAAATTGACCATTCTCAGCAATGGTAAATTCATTTATCATCTGAAAGGCGAAGATAAATTGAGTACTTCATATCATTTACACTTAAGCATGTAGAGTCTGTAAAATGAACGTTTCAATGGATAAACTTAAAGATCTACTTACCGTCTCGCATAAGTACAGATAGAGGGTCTGAAATCGCTATATGGGATTCCAACAGGATCAACCCCATGATCTAGAGCTGCCTTAGCCATCATATCAGTCTCAGTATTACCTTTAATGCCAACGTGACTATAGGCAACCAACAAAACACAATATCAATCTGTTGATCAACTCTACAGTCATGTAGCTGTAGAATACTCAAGATAGTGGGATGAGTCGAAGTTCCACTTTTAATCGCTCGGAGGCATGACAGTGAATCTGAGAATATGACATATTTTGTCTTTTTAGTGGACCAATACCTTCTAAAGCCAACAATATGGCTTTTGCTTCTGCAGTGAATATCGAACTTTTACCTGGTAGTCGACAGGTTTTAGTTTTAGAACTAAAGATATTAGCACATGCTACTCTCTCACCATTTTTAGAACCATCTGTATAAATAGCCTGATGCGATCTGTATTTCTCTCTCAGTACATCAAATTCTTGTGTATACAAGAGCTGGATCGTGTCTGCTTCTTTATATTTCGTTAGAGAAATATCTACTTCTGGTTGAGCTAACTGCCATGGTGGAATTGGTAAGAGCTTTTTAGGTAAAATTTGACTAAGCTTAATACCAGCTGCTACAATGTGTGGTTTCTTACGAATTCCAAGTGGTGATGTTAATGAAATGGATGAGCATCATGGACGTCTGATGGAGTAAACACCTCAACGTGGGGTAAACCTGGTAAATGAAAGAATACCCAGGAAAACTAACCTGTAATGCCCGACGTCGTACGACTTAAATTTCTCACCAAAACAATAAGTCACTTCATGACATAAGTCATTCTCTAGATAACACTTTACAAAGAAAATCACATGAATTAACAATACTGCTCAGCGATACGGATTTGATATTTGTGGAACATCATGACGTCTTGCCGGAATCATTGAAAATTTTTAACCGCTTCTCTCTTTCAGGACACTCTATAAGCCACTAGCCTAATGCTATAGTATATATTAGATCTTTGGATTAAGGACCCGGAATTTCTTTAATAGGCGACGGATAAATACTGAATGACGGACTAGACGGTTTTGATTTTTAAGAATACATCCAGAATAAACATTTTGCTCAATATCACCATTCTTTGAAGATATTACTTGTTGTATATGCCGTTCACTTGTAACCTTTAATTTACTTATTGAGCACATTCTCTCACATATTCCCAGCTCAACACCAATCACACGACGATATCAATATGACCATGTATCTTATACTGTCCACTCAACGGCTTCTTTGCAACCCTGTCCTATACGATCTTAGCAACAGTTATTGTGACATTGCAACATCACCAGCGATAGATTTTGTTCAAAACAACATACTTTCAAAACCGAGTTAAAGGCAGCCAAGCCCACGGATCGGACGATCTAATAACATATTATAACAACTAGAGTGGCTTCAGTAGGTAGACAGCCCCAGTAAAGCTTTAACCTTGGCACAGACCTGTTTAACGCAGGCTTACCGCAAAGTTCCATTCTCTTCAAACGGATCAAACTTCAACTTTATCCATCGATGTCAAAACCAGAACCGTTTGCAACACCCTGGTCAAATTTGCAAACGTAAAATCTTTCTTACATCGCCTGTGTTCGAGACTATGAAATAGCCTGGAACAAATTCATTGAGACATTTATAATACTAATTCTCATTCTGGATTTCACACTTGGGGATGGGAATGAAATTTAGTCCATTTTCACAGAGTGGGAAAATTTTCTGCATTAACGGCAAGGACACGGCTTGGAATACGTTCAGATAGACACATGTTTGTGAGTGGTAAGGATTTGACGATATCGACATCATGATGTCTTGTCGGTATCATTGAAAACTGCTGACCGATTCTCTCTGAGAAGAATACAGGCTTGTCTTCATATATATATTATTTCATGCCTGATTGATGTTTGGTTCTAATGGTGTCTTATGAATAAGATCAACCATGAACATTAAAGTAGCAATGGACAATGGCTAGCTACTGAATGTGGGACTTGACAACTGAGTTTTGCATTGTTTTATACGGCGTTGAGGCTACAGCCTACCTGGCGACTTCATTCTACGAAACCAGGAATTTCAAATCTGAAGCTCCTTGAAATGCCGTATCTGACGTTTGTATCTGACAGAATATCCCGATTTTTTGATAAATGTATATTCCAAAATTTGCTCCAGAGAAGTTTTTGACAAACATATCATGACACTCTGTGCCAATAACATACTTCCTGTGCCGAAATAATATACAACGAAATAGTTTCTAACTTAGAAAATATAGCTTTATATCGTTGAATTTCCCATAGAGAATGTTTTTTAAACCGCTATGAAGTACCTAGGATTTGCATGGATTATGATAGGATATAGGTGGCGGAACTCTGCCAAATTTCTAATACAGGAAGATTGTGGGATGTATACCAGAGTGACGCTAGATCAGACATTTACGATCGGAAAGCCATAAAGCATTCTTTAGCTCTACTACATACAAGAGATATCATTCATGGGATGTTTCTTTTTTTATAGAGTTGCTTGAATTTCTCATTAAAGATATCTATGGAAATTTTGCAACACAATATATCAGGTATTCCAATGGGTACTAATTGTGCACCCCTGTTGGCTGACCTGAATCTGTTCTCTTATGAATATGACTATATGCAGGCGCTTTCAAAAACCGATCCATTCAAAGCCCGTTCCTTCTCATTCACCAAACGCTATCTCGCTGTGGATAATCGCTATATAAATGATGCAGTGTGGGATATATATCCACCTTCACTGGATTTGAAGGAAACTACAGATAGCCGTACAGGCACATCATATTTAGATCTATATCTCTATAAAAATGAGGCGGGCATTCTGTCTCGTCGACTTTATGACAAAAGAGATGATTACAATTTGACATCGTAAACTATCCCTTCCTGGACAGTAATATTCCAGTGGGACCTGCATATGGCGTATACATATCTCGCCTAGTAGCATTTGCTAGATCCTGTGTTAAATGTGACGATTTTAATCAACGTCACAAAACATTGTTGCAGAAACGTATAAAACAGGGCTATCCCACCAAGCGCCTCCACTCAAAGTTTCTCAAATTTGGCGACACATATGGCATGCTGATAGCAAAATACGAGCGTAGCGTGCAAGATCTATGGCGTTACGTTTCGTAACTTGTGTCTAATTCCGCTTAACCCGGGGTTAGGGGCCGTATGAACCCATGTACTTCAAGATTCTCATGCTCATATGAACAGTCACAATCAAAACGTGACTGAGATACATCATTCTCTAGATGACGACTTTACAACGATTATTGTGGATTAAGAATACTGATCCGCGATACGGATTATATATTTTCTGAACATCATGATGTCTTGTCGGCATCATTGAAAACTGTTGACCGCTTCTCTCTTGCAGGAAACTAGCCTATGTTTATGTATACTATGATTGTCTTTTTGAATTTGGTGCTAATACTGTTATATGCAATATGGAATAGGTCTTCGGGTTATGGGCGCGGATATTCTTTAATGGACGACGACTGAATTATGAATGACGGACTAGGCGCTTGTAATTTACGATGGCTGGTTATACTGAATCTTCTTATAACACACAACTTGTCTGCGCTTGCCTGTACGATAGTCAGTTTTTACTCGCCTTGTTTTGTCACATTTTATCGAAACGATGGTCGACATTTGTTTTTCCGGTCAAATTTCCTGTGGTGCTGAGTTTCTAATGTAGATTACATTGAAACCAAATCCAAAAGATAACATTTGGCTATGATCCTGTGGCACCCCAGCAGCAGTCTAATAGACCAGACATGATTTATACAGCTACTGACATCTTTGACTTCAGACTTCTGTGTGGGAACATTATTTCCAATGCCAATGTATAGACATGGATTGATACTGGCTAATGTGAGTGAATACGCAAACTGCCACGGTTATAGGTTCCAACGCCGACGATCAAACCGGATATTAATCTCTATTTTTCACATCTGAGCAAATTATTTTGTATTTTTAATTATCGTCAGATCGGAATTCGACAGTTCATTATGGTCGCCATCCTTCATAGGTAGACTCTGTCACGCATATTTTAGTAGAACAGTAGAGCAAGAAATAAGTGGTAGAAGACTAAAGAAAAATAGTCGATGAATACAAGAGAACATGCCAGGCTATCGACGACCAGTGTTGAAAAGAAGACGTCGGCGGGAGGACGCTACTACGGACTATCAATAGGGTTTTGGAAATATTGGTGAAGTGTCGTCACTTAATTCCGTCCTCAGATGAAACATTTGCTGAGCAGGATGCAGAGATGAGGATAATAGAGTTCTTTCGAGAATTGTATTTTTATACTATCAGGTAAGTCAGTATTATCATACGATATATTACAAACGCATACCTAAGTACACTGGATTTTGGTAGGACTCTAGTGTGGGACGGACTGATCAGTCCACACGCTTCCATAAAATGGAGTTATTCATTAGACTCGACTGTAAAAGTTGTATAACACCTCCGTTAACTAACGAGAAGGAAACATTGTCGTTATCATTCAGTGGTAATCAAGAAAGGAAACGCATTCAGGGAACCTTTTGGTCTTCCGGTCCCACGAGAACACGCCGCCGACAAGCAATTTGTTACATGTTATCGCACGGAGAGTCACACATATTGTCGCTTAATTATTGTAGAATATTTTCGCTTGAAAAGAGGTCGATATTTTGACCACAAAGCCGTCATACTGTCTCAAGAAACAGGAATGCGAAATGCAAAGCCTGTAGTGCCGCTTAATAATAAAGTTGGGTGTCAGTAGCGTCTATATGCACTCGAAAGGACTGGATGCTCCGCTCAATGGAGATTTGCCATTTTCGACCCTTCCCTATACTCACTGCGATTTGTCTCAAATATCATTCTGGATAGCTTTCAATGGCGACAGAGACAGAAAGAGAGAGAATGTAAATGTGCATTTCGTAATCCTGGCTCAAGTGGGTGTTAGATGCCTATATTGCATCTTTCTGGTTTTAGGTCTATCAGAACAAATTTACGTTTCAGGATCCGTGTGGATGTTCAGTGCCCTTTTTGGCTCCTCAATATTCTCAGCCTTATCCCTCTTAATCTATCCTGGGCACATTTTGAAGGCGGCAGATAGAGCCGCACATGTATATGTACATTTATTTTCCTGATACCCTTCGGGCGATAGTTTATTGAAATTTTAATTCAAAACCGGTTTCTCGAACCCTATAGCAATCCTGAAAAAGTTTTATGACCTTAATACCCCAATGGCCTTTTGGAACTTTTTTTTTGTTATGTTAACCAGAGTGGCCTCAAATAACGCTCTGATAAAATTGAATGACATTTCAATCAAATATTTGGCGTACGGATCAGACATACAAATCAACAAAGAGAGACATACTGTAAGATACATAGTATTGCGTTTGAACAATCGCAAACATGGGTCATTTTACAGAACCTTTAGTCCAACACAATGGAAATAATTTGTGGAATATTTTCTACATCAGGTTACAAATACCCGTATAGCCTTTCCCGTTCTATATCTATTTATAAGAAGTCAATACCTGAATACTGTATTTTGTCGACAGTGTTGACCTCCATTCAACATTATTCGTTCCAAGTTAGATCATCAACGATTGCCAGACAGAAATGTGTAAATACGGACGTTGCTAATTTGGCCTATTCAGATTGTTTTCCTCTGCGAATATAATAATTCTCCTCCCTATGGTACTGGTAATTATGTCTCCCCCAACTATGTTGGGGGGAGACATCTAGTGTTTGTGCTGTCTGTCTGTCTGTCTGGATGGATGGATGGATGTCTGTCCGTCCCCTTGCCTTGTCTGCAAGATATCTTGAGAACTACTGGATGGAATTTCACCAAACTTGGATGGAAGCTTCATTGGGATAGCCCCCTCATTTGATTAGGTTATGGTGTATGTGCGTGCATTCATCCGTGTCCGGTGTCCGTCCGTCCGTCCATCCACTTGTACATGTATATACAGGGCTTGTCTGCAAGATATCTGGAGAACTACTGGATGGAATTTCACCAAACTTGTATGGAAGCTTCATTGGGATAGCCCCCTCATTTGATTAGGTTTTGGTGTATGTGCGTGCATTCATCCGTGTCCGGTGTCCGTCCGTCCGTCCATCTACTTGTACATGTATATACAGGGCTTGTCTGCAAGATATCTGGAGAAGTACTGGATGGAAATTCACCAAACTTGGATGGAAGCTTCATTGGGATAGCCCCCTCATTTGATTAGGTTTTGGTGTATGTGCGTGCATTCATCCGTGTCCGGTGTCTGTCCGTCCGTCCATCTACTTGTACATGTATATACAGGCCTTGTCTGCAAGATATCTTGAGAACTACTATACAGAATTTCACCCCACTTGGATGGAAGCTTCAGTGGGATAGCCCCCTCATTTGATTAGGTTTTGGTTTGTGTGTCTGCATTCATCCATGTCCGGTGTCCGTCCGTCCGTCCATCTACTTGTACATGTATATACAGGGCTTGTCTGCAAGATATCTGGAGAACTACTGGACAGAATTTCACCAAACTTGGATGAAAGCTTCATTGGGATAGCCCCCTCATTTGATTAGGTTTTGGTGTGTGTGCATGCGTTCATCCGTGTTCGGTGTCCGTCCGTCCGTCCGTCCATCTACTTGTACATGTATATACAGGGCTTGTCTGCAAGATATCTGGAGAACTACTGGATGGAATTTCACCAAACTTGGATAGAAGCTTCACTGGGATAGCTCCCTCATTTAATTAGGTTTTGGTGTATGTGCGTGCATTCATCCATGTCCGGTGTCCGTCCGTCCGTCCATCTACTTGTACATGTATATACAGGCCTTGTCTGCAAGATATCTTGAGAACTACTGGACGGAATTTCACCCCACTTGGATGGAAGCTTCAGTGGGATAGCCCCCTCACTTGATTAGGTTTTGGTGTGTGTGCGTGCATTCATCCATGTCCAGTGTCCGTCCGTCCGTCCATCTACTTGTACATGTATATACAGGGCTTGTCTGCAAGATATCTGGAGAACTACTGGACGGAATTTCACCAAACTTGGATGGAAGCTTCAATGGCATAGCCCCCGCATTTGATCAGGTTTTGGTGTATGTGTGCATGCATGCATCCATGTCCAGTGTCTGTCCATCCGTTCATCTACTTGTATCGCTTCTTTGTAATTAATATTTTTAGATACGCAGCTTTGTTTAAGATACTTATTGCATTCATTTTATAGCACTTTCCCTTAAATAATGTGCCCATTCAAGGCAGGGTGGGAGGATGGGGGAGACGTATGTTTTTGTTAAAAAAACAACCAGCATAGGCTTCATGCCGGAGCGGCAACTCAAGGGTCAAAGCGGAACCTCTAGTTAAACACCTGATCTAATCTGTTCGTAAATGATAAAAGCATTAGATGAGTGACGAGTCCATCTACAAGATGTTGAGCAGATGAAGGAGGAAATTTTTCATTTTTCTTGTTTTTGTTGCAATGCACTATGCAATAATCGTTATGACGAGTTCATGTCACAGAATAATATAATAATATATGCCGAATCAACAGACGTTATTATGGTGCATTTTGTTATGTTGCCGTTCAAGCTAAATGTAATCGAATTCATCAGCGAAAAATTTGTTTCTCGCGTCATTTACTCTAGATTAGATTTCTTGTTTTTTTTTTATGTCTATGGAATTACTGTTTCCTACGGAAGCCCCCAGGGGACATGGGAGAAAAAAAAATTAGCATTGCTATGTCGTGCGCACGAGATAGACGCTATCTCGTTCGCACGAGTTAGTCGCTATGTCGTGCGAACGACTTAGCTTCTATCTCGTGCGCACGACATAGAAACGAGGCTTCATGTTAAATGCACATAAGGCCTCCGTTTGGCCACATTGAGCCTCGTCTCTATCTCGTGCGCGCGACATAGATCCTATCTCGTGGGAACGAGTTAGCTCATATCTCGTGGGAACCAGTTAGCTTCTATCACGTGGGAGCGAGTTAGCTCCTATCTCGTGCGCACGAGTTAGCACTTATCGTGAAATAAAGTAATTTTAGGAAATTGTACGCGTAAAGGCAAAAACTTTCACGAGACCATTTTAAATTTACCCATGGTCCCCAAAATTATAGGCTATCACAAAATGTCAGCTCTTAATTATTTATCGGTTCGAGTATAGTCCAGAGGGTTGGGTAGGTGGATTGCGTGGGTGGGGAGGGAGAGGGGCATATTGTAGCACCCTCCCCAACGCGTATTGTTCTGACGACGATATAAGCGGATGTAGATCCAATGCAGTGAAAGTTGTTAGTTTGAAATAGACTTCAGTTTCTCAAAAATGTACTCAAATAACCCGACCACCCGACCAGGTCTGAAAGGGGTGGAGGGCATTATGACCCCGCCCCCTATCAAACTTTCTACCATATTTTTGGAGCAACACAAATTTGAGAGCTGACACTGCGTGACTTAGCAATTTATCATATTTAATATCATAACCTTCGAAGCAGAGGATCATGGGTAAATTCAAAATGGTGTTCAAGTAGAAGCAACAGAAAAGTTACATTTTGCATCTTTCTTCAAAATGTTTGCTTTTCTGTCGATATTCAACATCTGTTTTTATTCCATATCTGATTATTTTTTTTTACTGATAAGTTATGCACTCTTTGTGGAGATAATAACATCAATTAAAAAATCGAAAAATCTGACTTAAAAATCGACCAATTAATGCTTTTTGCAATATGATGTCAGTGACACGTGACTGGATTTTATTACACTTTCAGGTAAAGTTTTACCCAAGGGTATAGTGTGGTAAGTTTGGTTCACCTAGCTCAAAGGATAAGAACGATACTTGGTGACGGGGGGGGGGGGGATCCCTCGCCCTTCCTAACCGACCTGGAAAAGTCCCAAAACCCAGGACTGGAGCTCCGCGCTAAAGCCTCGTCTTGACAATGCTGAGCCTCGTTTCTATCTCGTTCCCACGAGTTAGCTGCTATCTCGTTCCGACGAGTTAGTTCTTATCTCGTGCGCACGAGTTAGCTACTATCTCGTTCCCACGAGTTAGCTACTATCTCGTTTCCACGAGTTAGCGTCTATCTCGTTCCCACGAGTTAGCTACTATCTCGTGCGCACGACATAGAAGCGAGGCTTCATGTTGAATTCTAATAAGGCCTCGGTTTGGTGACAGTGAGCCTCGTCTCTATCTCGTGCGCACGACATAGCCCCTAACTCGTGCACACGCGTTAGCCCGTATCTCGTGCGCACGAGTTAGCTGCTATCTCGTTCCCACGAGTTAGCTACTATCTCGTGGGAACGAGTTAGCTACTATCTCGTGAGAACGAGTTAGCGCCTATCTCGTGGGAACGAGTTAGCTCCTATCTCGTGCGCACGAGTAAGCTCCTATCTCGTGCGCATGACATAGAGACGAGGTTTCATCTTGAATTCGCATAAAGATGGGGGTCAAACATCTCTCGGCGTAGATCTGTAGCTATCAACATTTCTGATGTATGAATCAAAGATGTCCACTCTGATCACGTCACAGTGATGTCATATTCTCAACATGCATTTATTTTCTGGCAGACTCTCTGAATATTATATTTGTGTACATTAAAAAATACATTCAAAAAAATTAGGAAATGGTTATTCTTACGAAGTAGGCTACCATCTGCAAATTGTCCGGTAGTCAGTCAGTCAGTCAGTCAGTCAGTCCATCCGAATCCTTTCGTCCACAAAACCAGGGGAATCGTTGACATTAGAACCTTGATTTTTGGCATGAACGTGCATTAGGGCATTGCTACCAGCAAGTTCTAAGCTGAACGAATTCTGATGAAAATTTGATTTATAATTATTTTTTTAATTATTTATTGATGGCTCAGCGAGTGCACTGTCATGCCCATCGGGAACCCTTGGCTGTGTGTTTCACTGTGACTTTTGAAGGTTCCCTGATACGGCATATCACGTTGGACACCTGTTCTAGTAAAATCACCGAAGTTAAGCGACTTTGAGCCCGGTCAAGATTTGGATGGGTGAGCTCGTGCTGTACTGCTGGGCTGATAAGTGTCCAGGGTAATAGGAACTGTGGGCGATAATAATTGCTACGCTAATGACTCACCAGCGGTGACATCTGGGAAAGTTAATAGTACCCACTGTCAATTAGAGACTGCTATATCAATTCCCTCACGGTAGCACATAGGGCCCCCAAGTCATCTCTCGAGTACGCACTTAAATGATATCAACCCCTGCTTCGTAGGTCCTGTGACGTTAGTCACACTGCCATGTCTTATGCGACATAAAGTAATATTAGGTACTTTAATGCGTAACAGGCAAAAACTTTGACGCCGCCATTTTAAATTTACCCATGGTCCCCAACATAATAGGCTATCACAGAATGTCAGCTCTTAATTATTTATCGGTTCGAGTATAGTCCAGAGGGTTGTGTAGGTGGAGTGGGTGGAAGAGGAGGTGGGTGGTGGGGTTATCGCAGCACCCTCCCCAAGGCCTATAGTTCTGATGGCGACATGAGCGAGTGTAGAACTGAAAGTCGTAAGTTTGTAATAGGCTTCGGTCTGTCATGTAGTATATTAAATTTACTCAATAACCCTACCAGGACTGAAATAGGGAAGAGGGGGGGGGGGGCGGTGGGGGGGGGTTATTATGACCCACCGCCTCCTATCAAACTTTCTACCCTATCTTTGGACCTACACAATCTTGAGAGCAGGCACAGCGGGACTATGCAGTTTATCAAATTGGGGGCACATTAAGCCTGAAGAGGAGGAACATGGGAAAAGTCAAAATGGTGTTCAAGTAGAAGTAACAGAAAAGTTATATTTTGCATCTTTCTTCAAAATGTTTGCTTTTCTGTCGATATTCAACATCTACTTTTATTCCATATCTGATTATTATTTACTGATATGGTATGCTCTATTTGCGGAGAAAATAACATCAATTAAAAAATCGAAAAATCTGACTGAAAAATCGACCAATTAATGCCTTTTGCAATATGACATCATTGACACGTGACTGAATTTTATTAATTTCCAGGTAAAGTTTTATCCAAGGATACATTGTAGTAAGTTTGGGTCACCATAGTTCATGAGATAAGAACCATATTTTGTGACCGGGTGGGGGGGGGGGGAATCCCTCGCCCTTTCGTACCGACATGGAAAAGTCCCAAAACCCAGCACTGGAGCCCCGCGCTAAAGCCTCGTCTTGACAATACTGAGCCTCGTTTCTATCTCGTTTCCACGAGTTAGCTGCTATCTGGTTCTCACGAGATAGACGCTAACTCGTTCCCACGAGATAGGAGCTAACTCGTGGGAACGAGATAGTAGCTGACTCGTGGGAACGAGATAGCAGCTAACTCGTGCGCACGAGACACGGGCTAACGCGTGCGCACGAGATAGAGACGAGGCTCACTGTCCCCAAACCGAGGCCTTATTAGAATTCAACATGAAGCCTCGCTTCTATGTCGTGCGCACGAGATAGTAGCTAACTCGTGGGAACGAGATAGACGCTAACTCGTGGGAACGAGATAGTAGCTAACTCGTGGGAACGAGATAGCGGCTAACTCGTGGGAACGAGAATGCGGCTAACTCGTGCACACGAGATACGGGCTAACGCGTGCGCACGACTTAGAGGCTATGTCGCGCGCGCGAGATAGAGACGAGGCTCACTGTCCCCAAACCGAGGCCTTATTAGAATTCAACATGAAGCTTCGCTTCTATGGCGTGCGCACGAGATACGGGCTAACGCGTGCGCACGAGATAGAGACGAGGCTCACTGTCCCCAAACCGAGGCCTTATTAGAATTCAACATGGAGCCTCGCTTCTATGTCGTGCGCACGAGATAGTAGCTATCTCGTGGGAACGAGATAGACGCTAACTCGTCGGAACGAGATAGTAGCTAACTCGTGGGAACGAGATAGCAGCTAACTCGTGGAAACGAGATAGCAGCTAACTCGTGCGCACGAGATATGGGCTAACGCGTGCGCACGAGTTAGGGGCTATGTCGTGCGCACGAGATAGAGACGAGGCTCACTGTCACCGAACCGAGGCCTTATTAGAATTCAACATGAAGCCTCACTTCTATGTCGTGCGCACGAGATAGCAGCTAACTCGTGGGAACGAGATAGCAGCTAACTCGTGCGCACGAGATACGGGCTAACGCGTGCGCACGAGATAGGGGCTATGTCGTGCGCACGAGATGGAGACGAGGCTTACTGTCCCCAAACCGAGGCCTTATTAGAATTCAACATGTAGCCTCGCTTCTACATGTATGTCGTGCACACGAGATAGCGTCTATCTCGTTCGCACTAACTCGTGGGAACGAGATAGTAGCTTACTCGTGGGAACGAGATAGTAGCTAACTCGTGGGAACGAGATAGTAGCTAACTCGTGCGCACGAGATAAGAACTAACTCGTGGGAACGAGATAGAAACGAGGCTCAGTATTGTCAAGACGAGGCTTTGGCGCGGAGCTCCAGTCCTGGGTTTTGGGACTTTTCCAGGTCGGTTAGGAAGGGCGTCACCAAATATCGTTCTTATCCTTTGAGCCAGGTGACCCAAACTTACCACACTATACCCTTGGGTAAAACTTTACCTGAAAATGTAATAAAATCCAGTCACGTGTCACTGACATCATATTGCAAAAAGCATTAATTGGTCGATTTTTAAGTCAGATTTTTCGATTTTTTAATTGATGTTATTATCTCCGCAAAGAGTGCATAACATATCAGTAAAAAATAATCAGATATGGAATAAAAACAGATGTTGAATATCGACAGAAAAGCAAACATTTTGAAGAAAGATGCAAAATGTAACTTTTCTGTTGCTTCTACTTGAACACCATTTTGAATTTACCCATGATCCTCTGCTTCGAAGGTTATGATATTAAATATGATAAATTGCTAAGTCACGCAGTGTCAGCTCTCAAATTTGTGTTGCTCCAAAAATATGGTAGAAAGTTTGATAGGGGGCGGGGTCATAATGCCCTCCACCCCTTTCAGACCTGGTCGGGTGGTCGGGTTATTTGAGTACATTTTTGAGAAACTGAAGTCTATTTCAAGCTAACAACTTTCACTGCATTGGATCTACATCCGCTTATATCGTCGTCAGAACAATACGCGTTGGGGAGGGTGCTACAATATGCCCCTCTCCCTCCCCGCCCACGCAATCCACCTACCCAACCCTCTGGACTATACTCGAACCGATAAATAATTAAGAGCTGACATTTTGTGATAGCCTATAATTTTGGGGACCATGGATAAATTTAAAATGGTCTCGTCAAAGTTTTTGCCTTTACGCGTACAATTTCCTAAAATTACTTTATTTCACGATAAGTGCTAACTCGTGCGCACGAGATAGGAGCTAACTCGCTCCCACGTGATAGGAGCTAACTCGTTCCCACGAGATATGAGCTAACTAGTTCCCATGAGATAGGATCTATGTCGTGTGCACGAGATAGAGACGAGGCTCAGTGTGGCCAGACCGAGGCCTTATGTGCATTTAACATGAAGCCTCGTTTCTATGTCGTGCGCACGAGATAGAAGCTAAGTCGTTCGCACGACATAGCGACTAACTCGTGCGAACGAGATAGCGTCTATCTCGTGCGCACGACATAGCAATGCTAATTTGTTTTTCTCCCATGTCCCCTGGGGGCTTCCGTAGTTTCCTCAATCCGGGTTGAAACAAGTGGAGTGCAGGGTTCGGAGGGATGGAAAACTATAAACACCACTTTTTTTTATTTGCTTCGATAGTTAAATTGCATCACGGCCTATTCTGATGCATGGTCCAGAAAGAGTTGCAGTAAATAAAAACATATGTAGTAATAATTAAAAAATAATCGTTTACCCAATTCAATAAACAGATTTATATTTTAAATAATTACTAGCATGTGCCACATTTTAAACTAAGGAATGCATAGTAAATTCAAACTTGATACCACCGTTTTTTTTAAATGCTCAGAGATAGGTATGAGGATATACGATTGTTATTGTGAATCATCGCGTACACTGATGGGATTATTTGTCCACAATTGCTGGAATGGTTAAAGGTATATGGCTATATTTCTTTGGGTCATCGAACCATCGTTTTTTTCTTAAAAAGTGAAAAACGATTAAAGATACAAATATTCTTCAATCGAAGTGGTTATCTTAATAGCTACAACCTTTCCCATCAGGTGCCCGAAAAAAGTGCCATACAACTTTGATATTTTCAAGCCTCTTTTGTCATGATATTTAAGGATATGCGCAAATAAATGTGCCTTGTCAAATGTATCCTTCAACCAAACTAGAGGATATGAATTATCTCAAATGTCCTTCACTCTTCGCTGCCAGATACCTTCATGTAGTATTCTGCATCCTGACAAATATTGAACGATCAATCACCATCCATGGAATAATTATTTAGCACCGATAATAAGTATACTGTTCCCGTCTGAAGATCATTGTTACGGAGACCGCATGCTTCAGTCTCTTTGAGCTTCGTTTCTATCAGTTACTGTTTACATATATATTTCTTTATTTTGTGCCTGCTTAGAAGTTCGGTGTTATATTTTATTTATGAATTAGGTATTTCGAGTGTGGAACTTCTTCATGGAGGACGGTGGTTACTGACAATCTGATCCGTATTCTAGACTTTCTACAAACTCTGATAAGTAACTAGAGAGGATTGGTTACCGTGAAAACGATTCACATATTTTTATTTAATACATACTTCGTCATTTTACATTGAGTAGTATGCATACAATATTAGTGAACGGGGAAACACTATTTCGTACTTTCTCTGGTGTTCATGGAGATTGAATGGTTCAGCGTTTGGCCATATCAACCTCTCCCGCGTGGGTTATTGGAATTGAATGATATTGTGTCTTTCTTTCCCATGTATTGGCACAATTCCAGATTATTACTTAACGACCATTGAAAATGCAGACCGGTATACTAATCACAAAGTTACGCGTCATAAATCAATGAGCATCCGGCCGAATGCGAGTAGTGGAGGATAACATTCAACTGTGATTGATGTAAAACGTGATCTTACACCTCTTGAGCAGAATGTGAACAGCTGCGCATTCAAAGGTATTGTGTAAAAAGGACATTAGCTCTAATGTTCACATGTTCACGACTGAATACATATCCACTTTTGGGCTAAACCAAACTTCGTCTGCCGGAGATGAAGCCAGTTGCATAGAATTTTCTACAGAATCGACAGATTCAACTTTCTGTGCATAACCGTTGACTGGAAAATTTAGGTTCCGGTCTTAGAAATAAAAAAATATCGATGGTGCTTTAAATACGGTTGTGCCTTATGGGAGGGGGCTTCCCGATGATGTCGGCCTCAATGAGGCGTGTCCACCTATGAACCTATTCTATTAATTTCTGCGTAGATAAATGGTATACAAAAGGTAAATATGCATCACTATTTGAAAAAAGTACCATTATGCTGATCCTAATAAACATTTTGGGAAGTTTAAGTTGAAAATATGTCAGATATCGACAGTAGAGTATATGGAAAAACAAAAATCAACTGCCTCGAAATCCACAGGCGAAGATCACAGGTGCCATGACTTGCTGAGACCGATATTGGAAAGCCCCCATCATGAGAAAATTTTGCAGCGGTGTATAGAATAGTTCACTCAAAAATTCACCTCACTGAATGGTAATCGATTGGGATACTCCTAATTTTCTCCAACGATCCTCCAGGAATAAGAGAAAACCTGATCGGTACGGAGACTGGATCCAACAGAGAAAGGTTGTTGTTCATAGTGCTCCTGAGGTTGTATATG
This sequence comes from Hanleya hanleyi, assembly GCA_036873755.1. Lineage (NCBI taxonomy): Eukaryota > Metazoa > Mollusca > Polyplacophora > Lepidopleurida > Hanleyidae > Hanleya > Hanleya hanleyi. Next base: position 52,505 of record JAVTVY010025678.1, read on the forward strand.
TAGAAGAGGAATGCACTTCTGTCAAATGTCGAGGACGACATTTCCTGGCGGGAAGTTAGTGTCACGGACAGGATTTACTGCTTGAATCGTCTGCGATGCAGACAATGACGATTTGAGTATGTGTGTCGCCACCTTAATTTCCGATATTTGTCACCCACTGTAATCTTAGATCCTTTGAAATGTTATGAATGTTATTACAATGTAATCGTGGTCGGACTGCTAACAAACTTCCCGATTGTTGGTTCATACTCCATGTAAGAATCACGAAACAATGCATACAATAGCCAAGTCTTGGGACAACAATTGTCTAGACCTGAGCCTTTTCAGCTGCACAAAGTCTCAAACAATAGCTGCCTACATGAAGTATCTACCCGATTGTTTATTACTCTTCAGGTCCAGAATAACTCATTTTGTCCATTATCTCCTGCTGTTGAGTCTTTCCTTGTCGTCAGAATGATTCACCTCGTGACAATTGGGGACCCGATGGGGACAATGTACTGGTAACAAATACCATCCGTGTTCGCACTGGCCCAGTATTCAGTGTTTGATACACTGATGGTCTCAGTTAAACACTATATAGTTCCAAACATCGTATGAATCACAGTACAAACCCTGTCCATGGTACTTTTTCACTGACTTTTCACACCTACCATACGGATGCTTTTCACTGGAACTGGATTTGTGATTATGGGTACAGGGAGCCGCAGATTCCCAACAGAAAGGTATAGTTTCTTATATCAACAAAATTGTGGCATTATATGAAGCCCCTGAAACATTCATTGTTGAATTAAAAAGTCCCATAAATGTCCCTTTTATATGAGCACAGCTCACGGCCAATTTTGGTACTATGCAGGTCAACGTACTTATAAAAGAAGGTGATGGGCACTGAACAGTTTCAAAGTGTGTCACATTGAAAATGCCAACTTTCGTTGTTTTGTCATTATGAGGTGATTTTATGCGATGTCATTTTCACAGAAATCGAGCAGTTGAATGTATGGTCAACTGATTTTTTCTGAATACCGCAGGTGCACTTCATTTAAAACCACTCGTGTTTTAAACATGAAAAATGATTCACTCACTCTTAAGATAAGTGGAAAATCTATGATTTTCTTCCTTTTTGCTAAAAAAATAAATAAATAAATAAAAAAAAATAACCAAACAAAGCTAGATTCATAGTTGGTTCTAGAAGCTGCACAACCAAGCTTTATTCAATCCTGTTGACGAGGGCTCTTCAGGAGCTAAAAGCAGTTTGGAAAAGGTTTTGCGCCACCATTTCCAAGATCTCTGACATTAAATGTATGTGGATATTGAAAAACTCAAAATGTCTTACATAAGAACTTTATGCGGATGGACATATACTCTATAGACATGTATCCACATAGGATTTCTCGACTCTCTATATCAATCTTATCGGCCGTCTTAGTTCATTAATAGTATCAGTGTTCAAGAAAATTGATCGCCGATATATTAATGTCACAAGCCATAAAGCATTCGTTAGCTCTACTACATGCAAAGGATATCATTCATGGGATGTTTCTTTCTATATAGTCACTTGAATTTCTCAACAATAATATCTATGTGAAATTTGACAAAACCATATGTCAATTGCATATAGGTATTCCAATGGGTTCTAATTGTGCACCCATTTGACTGAACTATATCTGTACTCTTGTGAATACGACTATATGCAGACGCTTTTAAAAAAACAGATAATTTCAAAGCCCGTTCCTTCTCATTCACCAAACGCTATATAGACGGTATTCTTGCTGTGGATAATCGCTATATAAACGACGTACTGAAGGATATATATCCACCTTCACTGGATTTGAAGGAAACTACAGATGGCCTTAACGACACATCTTATTTAGACCTATGTCGCTGTAAAAATGAAGTGGGCCTTCTCTCTCGTCGATTTTACGACAAAAGAGATAATTACAATTAAGACACCGTAAACTATCCCTATCTGGACAGTAATATACCAGAGGGACCTGCATATGGCGTATGGATATCTCGACTAGTGGCATTTGCTCGATCCTGTGTTGAATGTGGCGATTTTAATCAACGTCACAAAACATTATTTTAGAAACTTACAAAACAGGGCTATATTATCAAGCGCCTCCACTCAAGGTTTCTCAAATTTGGCGATACATATCGCATGTTGATAGCAAACTACAAGCATAATTAAATAATAAATACAATTCGAACAAGAAAACGGCATCCCACGTGATTGTAAAGCAAATAGTTTATTGCACATTGATAGTCTCTACAAACCATTCTCTTTTATGCTACATCTTTATTCAGCCACCCCAGCTGAAAAACTGTCAAATGTTTAGTGACCCGGTGTTGATCGACCAATTAAGCACTTGACTCAAAAACACAATCTCAAACGTTAAAAGTTATAGTCCCTCTTGCGCATTCTGCTTTCATTTGTTTTCTGCTCCATAGTGAATATGAGTTTTATATATTACTTTTCGCTAAATCTGAAAAATACAAATGGATTTCCGTTGAACAAGAGAACCCGCTAGCTTCCTCTATAGCACAACAAATGAGTAAAATCTCGGTACAAATGCTTTATATTATGATTTCAACTCCTCAAAAGCTGCCTTTGAACTTTCTAATAAATAGTGAAAATATAAAAAAATTGAACTGGTTTATGACTTATGTCCGTCATTTGATGTGGTTCAAAGAATTTACCTGCCATAAACGAAGGAAATCGCTCCTCATTTTATCCATTAAAAAATTACTGTGTTCTTCAGATTGCCCTTATAATAACATCATTTGGCGTAAAAACATGAAATTTTAATTCAACCTAAAATTTATGCCGAAATAAAGTAGCGTGCCTCGTTTGATTTAAGTTTGCCTATGTTCTGAAGAGATCTGTGATTCAGTTAAAGAAGGTCGCATTTATTTTCGAATTATTGAACTTTGAACGTAACTATCTAGGAGATTTCAATGCTAGTCTTCAGAAACCAATCTATTTTCGTTGAAATAATTCAGAAGTAGTCATCAGACTAACAAAAGTTTCACTGACTTTTACTGAATAGCTTTAAAAAAATATATAACTTGTTTTGACGACTTCATTTATTGCAATTTATTTGAGAAAACTGATAAAGTCTGGAAAATGTTATCGCTATGGATACTGGAACATTAAGGGGTTGATTTCAGCAAAGTATAATTTATAGAAGTTCGAACTTACCTGTCCAAGATCTTCAAAACAGTAGCTGACCTTCGGGGGTAATCCTAATGTCTTATTCATTTGCCACATACGCACGTAACCTATGTTGCGCTTAATACAGCTAAAATTATCATGTATATTGCAATCCTTAGCTTTTCATCCTAACATAACTACCCGGGTCATGAAACCGTTCAGATTTCTGCGTAATATAACGGGAATCTTAAGTATAGCTAAACACCTCATCAAAATTGAAGGCAGATAGTGGGGTTTCACCATAAAAATAGCTTTCACATCAATCGTATTTCCTCCTGTCGAAATTGTTCTTTTTTTTCTCGATTGAATTGATCGTTTCATCCCGACTCAGTTGCGAGAGTATCAAGCAAAATCAAAGATATTTTAAAAAAACTATCGCGATATGTTTTCGATCATTCACCGTCCGCCTTTGTCTCCATATCGCCACCAAGGCGTGGAGGAATCCAGAGGCGAACTGATAGATGCAATAACGGTCATATTTATCAGTGTGCACCGCTAGTTCCGCGAATTTGGGAACTACAATTTAGTACTCATCCGTAAAATACAAATGTCACAAGTTATAATATCGTTGTAGGCTGCAGCGGTACTCCGGTGTAACGGTCCTTGCCGCACTACTCTCTATTATCCTCAATCGTATTTTTAGTACATATACTATAATGCCATTTAGACGGTAGGTAACATGTATATCCGAAACTTTGGCATTATCATTTAAACCATACTGAAACCCTGACACAAGCTCCAGCATCCCGAACAGTTCCCGCTTTCGTATTTTTCTCTTAAATCCAAGACGGAATCCTGGGAAGTTGTTCCAGCAATTGTCGGGGTCAGAAAAATGTTTACTTATAAGCAACTGCTTTTTCCTAACGGATATTCTGCGACCATTCACCCTCAGATGGAGACTTTGGGTGGTCTTGCCAACATACCATTGACCACACTTCTTACAGGAAACTAAATTAATACAGTTTGTAGTGAAACAGCTGAGATCAACGTTACCAGTTAACGTGGAAGTCAGTGTTGATCCGGTTGTTGCTACGGACTTGCATATCGCTCCAATTGCACAGGATCTCGAAATTGTATGACTAAATATAAGTTAAACAAAAAGATTATTCACCTTAATCATCCGAGCAGAAAAATACTCGTTGATATTACATTCACCAAAATCTGCAACGCGAAAACAGCTTGTTATTGCACACAACATGCAGGATAGACTATTGTCGTCAGACATGCAGGATAGACTATTGTCGTCATATTTAACATTCAGTATTTAATCGTCATCCAAGATATAATTTCCGTGACAATGATTGAAACACCTTTTTCGTACAAAAAGAAATCCACATATTCAATTATTGAATGCATTTACCAGCCTATATTACATTCCCCAATAATCAAACATTTTAATACACAATATATTCTAATGTATATTATTATTTTGTGTATGTCTACTCCAAAGCCGCATCCTAGATATTCATTACTTTAAAAGGTTATTATTGAAAGTTTTTTTCGTAAAATATTTAATTATGATACGGATTAAGAGAATTTCCTAAGAATTGTGAGATTAGGGCATGATTAAATATTTCTTGTCAAAGTAAATGTTCAAGTTTTGTTCAGATGAACAATGGCAAAGGCATCCAGTTGCGACCTTAAATATAACGAAAGTAGTTATGCGAACGGTTTTGTGCACTTGCTTACCCTTTCTTATGGATGATCTAGAATTTCCAAATTGCGGATTTATTATACCATAGGTTGTTTTATGAACTTAAGAAAGTCGGTTTCTATAACAATATACACAAAACAATGTTAATCCTCGTATATAAATCCATTATCCGATACAAAGAATAGGGAAACCATGTAGATTCTGTGTGTGCTATCCCTATTCATCGAAGAAAAGGTATCCATTTAGCGATGAATCTGTTGTGTTTGATGTATACTCAAAGGCCCATGTCTGTGTAAAGAATGGATATGGAATATCAACGGATCTTTGTTCGAGAGATAATCTGCTGTTTTGAGCGCTTCCTTCTCCGTGATGGAAAAGACTATTGTTGTACGGCGCTATAGCCGCAATGGCTGTGCTTTTAATAGAACAGAACGGTTATTCTCGCGCGGCCACATCACTTCACCATTGTTCATCATTTATGAAGATAATTTAATCGACAAACGTGATATATTTTCAGATGTCTCCTGTGAGTAGATGATACACCAATAATGCTTGACGTGACCGCCTCGTCGTTGTATGCCAAGGCTACCATTGTGTTTACTGGTGTTACAATATTTTTCCACATGTTGGGAATTACCACGGACAACTGGTGCCATCTCCGATCAGGGGAGCGCCGATATGTGCTTGGCCTTTGGAGGGGATGTGTGGAGAATAAACCCAGACAGTGGTCGTGTTCCGATGCACTCATAACGGCTGGCTTTATAGGTACGTTATCCATATTATCAGTTTTGTCCACAATGCAAAGTATTTCATAACGAAACAGATTAAAGCCTACCATGAAGCACTCGCCATTCTAGGGAGAGAGAGAGAGGGAATTAAAGTTTAACGCCGCGTTCAGCAGTATTCTAGGACCAGTATTACTCAAACTATATAGCATATACATGTAATGTCCAATTCTCTTTTATTTGTTAGGTTCCCTTGTAAAAATATTCCCAATACAGATCTGAATTGTTTATCATCAGGCTTCTTGTATGATTATGTATATCTGATACGATGATATTCTGCTCAGCAATTTGGTATATGGCAATTCCAAATAATCCGAACACAAGTGTCCAGTCAGCCATTCAATATTCAGTCGATGTGCATAATTTGACGAAATTCCGCCTCCGCAATTCAAACGCATAGTTCTTATAAAACAGTACTACCAGGTTACAAATTAAACAATATTATACATAAACATAGGCTAGTTCCCAAACAAGAGAATTTTCAATGATGCCGGTCAGACATGATGTTCCAAATATCAAATTCGTATGATTGATTGGTATTCTTACATTCACGTGATGTTCTTTATATGAATCGTTATCTGGAGAATGATGCCTCTAATGCCTCTCGGGATATATTCCAGTCTTAAACCACTTTCCGAAAAGAAATCCGGTAATTTAGTTGACTTTTGTGGAAAATTGTACGAGAACATCCAGTACATCATAGAGCTTCTGCAAAGGTCTATCGATGTTGGACTTTTTGTTAGGAAAGCTATCAATCTGTAAGACTCTGTGTAACTCGGACTGATACGAAAACAAATGGATGTTTTGCGTCTTTTTAGTCGAGCCAAAATTGAATCACGTATTGGCGCCAGGCTTAGATGGGTTAATTTCAATCTAATACTACTTGTGTACATAGAACGGTCCTTAAAATCTTCTTCATAAGGAATTTGTAGTTAGATATGTTTTACAGAATAATATATAGTAATAATAAAAATAATTACAAGGAGTAAGGCACTCAATTTTTTGGATTTTCTTCGAGAGTCAAAATTTTCTCATATTGCTGCTGACTGTTTTATTGTCAATTTATCATTTGTTACTGTACGACTGACGTCAAATCGCCATCAGGATGAGGATCCAATTTGATCCTTGTGCAACGACGGCTAATGATGGAAAATGACTCTCTCATTGTACAGAACAGGTCGTTAATTCCCCCATAGCGGCGGCGATATGACCTCAACTTTATCAGATTTTACTTGAGCAAGTTTGATATTTAGCCCGATGCGTCCAAGAGGAATATTCAAGCCATTAAGCCGCCCGACGTCTTAAGAGCTTAACAGAGAAATTCAAGCATTTCATGCCGTACAAATGATCAAGTCAACAAAAAAAGTAACTGCGGACCATAAAATGGCTTCCTTTTCTCTCGCTACAGATACACGCTTAAAACTAAAGTGTTGAAACTAACTCGTAAAGTGTTGAAATAACCCTTTAAGTGTGTCCACAGGGACTGCTCTTTAAGTGTTGTCCCTGTGAACACACTTAAAGGGTTATTTCAACACTTTACGAGTAAGTTTCAACACTTTAGTTTTAAGCGTGTACTCTCACAATAGCTTACGTTCAATGCCCAAATCTGAGATGCAAACTCTGTGACATGTACATGCAGAACACGGTTTAAACGATCGCTGAGTTTGATAGATTTTTTACCAATTATATGGTCAAATTTTCAAGGAATTCAGAATAAGGTGTATTTATCAACAACAAGTCCATTGATAATATCGAACATCTGTAAATATTGATGAATTGGACCAATTTGAACTCAATCATGCCTATATGTGATCCCAGGTCAGCATGACAATATATACAGGATTACAGAAGAACGCGTTCTCATTATTCCTTATTTTCATGTCGATCACAGTAAACAATAATTTTGGATACAACCGCCAGAACAGTCATTCAGCGGACAATCGTTATTCCTAAAGTCGCAATATCCAATTTACTACTACTTTAGCAGTGAATTTTAAAGAAACCCCTCACTCGTAAAAGTGATATTTCACTGCAGTTAAATAGAACAGTAATTAACTGAAGTGAATTATCGCTATGACGTAGGGCTATAGCGCGTGGTACCACTCGCTGTTTGGCAAAGATTTCCTGTTAACTGCGTCTGTTATGTTGAAAATAAGACAGACATGTACAATATTCTGAATAATTTTAGGACAAATCTACAAAACTGCTGCTTAACTAACTCGAATAGCGCGGAATATTTGATCCTTCACAGGCATTCTCCGATACTTACGGCGCGATGAACTCTTCGTCACGCACACTGAATCATGTAGTCAATGGTTTACACATTTACACATCAGGGGTGTAATGATTTACATCAGTTTGGAAATCTGAAATAGTTCTATGGCAAAACGTTTACGCTATAAAAATTGGATATAAAGTAAAATAAACAGAATATTCCATGGATACGTTTGAATATCAAAGATGATTTCTCGCGTCTCCTGAGTTATTCATCATTCTTTCACTCGAAAAATAGTTGCGATATTCAAGAGTATCCATGCCATGTCCGCTATATACTACAGTCAGCCGGGGTTCATCGGGATCTTCTTTCTCAAATCCTACTGTTAGAGGCAATTCCAACCTGGCACAACACATCAAGCAGTCAAGGTCCTTCAATCGTGTAAGCAAGACATCAAGATATCCCTGTCGACCAATTACTAGCGAGTATTACTTATCCAAATTAATCGTTTTCAAGAGTGTATCTCAGACTGGCGTGTCGTTCAGGTTCTGACATGAACAAGTCCATATTCACACTATCTGAGAAAGCTATCTGCACCCAGATGTCTACAAAATCAAGATAGCAAAACAAGTCAATGAAACTCTATTATAGTAGTAATACTACGCGATATTGCGTTTCGATCGTGTTTCCTTCGAGATGAAATGTGCACCATTCAAACATGATAGGGATTTATCGAAAGTTGCATGTTTATGTCTGGGTCTCAACTCCAGCAGTTATAACGATATCTAATCATTTGGTAACAGATGACCTATGTTTTGCACTGACATATGCACCATTATCGTGATGAACACGTCGGCTGTTTGTTGGAATATGTGGTGTGTCTTCGTGCCCTAGAAAATATCAAAGAATGCCCCCTGACTGGTAATCTTGTTCGGGAGCGTAATTAACCTTGAATTTCTCATCCCCAATCTTTTCTATGTTCCCTAATGAAAAACAACTGAATATTGAGAAAATACGAACCGAACATGTCGGCTGTTTGTTAATTAATACTTGCCCTGTATGGCTCGCGGTTCCCTCGTGCTGCGGCAAACATGATTGCCTTTCGATTGTTGACACACCTGCACCGATGGATCGTGTTTTAATAAACGAGTAAAAAATAAAATCCTGACAGAGAGATTGTTTCTATTATAAAACATCGTATTTTCTCAATATTCAGTACTCACTATCAGTTTTTTCATTAGTTGAGTATGGAAAAGATTGGGGATGAGGGGTTCAAGGTTAATTACGCTTTCGAACATGATTACAACGCAGAGGAGATTCTAGGTCATTCGCCATCCCATACGAACTCATATTATGTGCGCTAGGCACTGAAGACAATAACATAATCATCTGCAAATGAGCATTAATATTATGATTCCCATGGTATCGCCTCACCCACCCTTATAGACTAGTACAAGCTACAATTTAAGTAAAGAAGGCTTTATTTCCCAGCTCCTGCATATCGTTCCAATTTCATCATTTGGTAAACCCGAGTCATTTCTTTTTCTCTCACAGATAGAAACTGGGGTGTTGGACCTCAGGTGTTGATGGTGCTGTCAATGATACTGTTGCTGCTCGCCGAGATTGTCGTACTGGCTTACACATGTGTGGGTAAATTGATCATGTACAGATTGCGGTTAGCAGAGATAACAATAGGACTCTCATTAGCGGCAGGTAAGTTGTCAATAACCCGTATAGTCCCGTGAGAGCTATTGTAACTTGCACAAGGTCAAGGTCGATTCAACTGATCTCGATGGCAATGGTGAATAATAAACGAAGCATCGTCTGGAAGTAGCTCGTTAACTAGATTTAGATGATCTCCGAGAATGTTTGCGGAAAAGATATGTGCGCCGATGGAAATTTCTGAATCCATGCAAATAGCCAATCATTCGACCAACAAAAGTTAAAGTTGGAGTTAATATTTTTTTGAAGATTTATCTCTTCATTTGGATCAGAATTTATAATGGACAATGGCTACATCATGCACTCGCAATCTTTAGCTGATTGATGTGATAAAGCTGCGTTTTATCTTTGCAGGTATCTTTACGTTAACTGGTTTGATATTATTCGGCAGTGAAATAAACAAGTATCCAGAAGAGGCTAATGCTAGAATAGCCTGGTCATTTGGCATGTGTGTTTTATCACTGCTATTCTCACTAGCAACGTCGGGGCTTGTCTTGCTGGACAGAAAGATAGACTCGTATAGTGCCAGCTCTACTCCGGATTCTGTATCCCTTGATCTCTACATGGACCAAGACGAGAACTACAGATATTAAAATATGCAAGGAACGTTTGATGTGTTAATTTAAGTGGAATCCTCCCAGGTGTTTCCGTCTTTAATTCTCCAGAAAAAGTGAAGCTACGTTCACCGTCAATGTCATTTTTCTGACGAGTTTTGCGAATTTATAAATTGCCATCGTCGCATTTGCGTCATTGAAATAGTGGAATATTATTCATTGCTTCAGCAAGACGAGAATATCCAGAAATAATTTCAAGATATTCTGTCAGTTGGCTTGTCCTGCATTCCGATCAACTCCAAATGGAATTGGAATGCACGACCTATATCAAACGGCCAAGAACATTTTCGATCTTGGGATAATATTTTTCAGTAAGATCATCATCGCTGTAAAGCCAGTATTATTACATTTGCTATAATCATACAATAACGTTCCAAGTTTTCGATGGACTCAAAAGTGGACGGATTATAGCCTTGGTATTGATATACGGCTTGGAGAATGGACAATGCTCAGCGCTTTAATGTGGAAGTGTGTTTCATATGAAATCCATGTGCAGTTAGTGGACAGGGCACCTGTTCACTGAATAGAGTATGGACAACGATTTCGGATTTGAACAGATCGTGTGGATGAATGATGCTCATGTGTCTGAGGTTAACATATTTTTTTTGTGTGATGCTATTTATTTCTAAAGCAAATCCGCCACTGTCTGTGTTAGCTGTCATCAGCCTGGAGTGTACAAACTTCTCAAAGATCTTCATCAAAAGATTTTCTTTAAACCAGATTGATATTCGAGCGAAAATTTGTATCACAAGAATAAGAGGATTACAACAAACAGGATGATGATTAATGATTTTAAGACATTAAATGGCAGTGAGTAATTATGACGTTCAGGCCGATAGGGGCTCCAACAACGGATAAGTTTCAACAGCTTTTTTTATTGCAAAAGATGAACGAGAACAGAAATCTCACAAAACGAAAATCATGTTACCCATGACCAGTATACCTTACCAGTCAATTTAGTTAGCACAAAATTAAGACTGGCTCTTTGATATTACATTTTGCTTGCAGTCCTAGAAATATCACATAGGTGTTCAATCAATCAGGGATTCGGATAAGGCTATTTTATTGAAGCAACACAAGTACGTGTATTTTCCAATGACATACATTCTGTTCCACTTTGCAGACAATATTCTCGCTTTGTCGTAAGTTGTAAGAGCAGCCTCTCAACTTGTCTTGTATCAGTTTGATTTATTTATCTCTGTTTTGAATTGGTGCTTGTTGCGGTTGACAGCTGGATATTGAATGTCGGATCTAAGCCCCATACTTTAAATGTTGCTGTAGGATTTGACTGAATCGATTTCAACAATGCGGGTTGGCCATGCACCGTGGGCTGGCAACTTCTGCCAAGGCGTTGTGAAGAGCTTCACCTGTATCCATATTAACTAGGATATATGCTCGCTCTTCCCCACCAGGCTTACATTTCGCTGACACTAATCAAAATAACTAAAGTTCCAAGAAATAACCTGATACTGAAAGATAAGGTCGACATCCGTTCTGAAAAGAGAGGGCCATTTCCTATTAAAGACGACCCCACTGCCCCAGACGTTCTAGTGTTTCGATCGGTAGTTATTGTTCAGAGACGAAGAATGGACATAGAACTTGATTTACGATGACGATCTCACTACTTTCTATTAACTTGATACCGGTTACCATCGGTTTTAATCACACATGTGTCACTTATGACGATATACATAGGATGTTGAGTTTTATAAGTCTCCGGCGAGGAAATAGATCACGGAAAGAAAATATATTGAAGGAAATCGAACTGCTAGTCATTCCAAGCACGTTCACATACATAATTTTTGAGCATTTTCGAGACAACATTTGTGATGTAAAGTATTGTTCATTAAAAATTCGATCAATTGTTATTAAAACATTTTCTATCTAGTGTTATTTAAATATTTCCAACCATGTGTCACTTTTATTCAACTAAGTCTTTTTTAGCACCATGTATAAATCAAAATTGTATGACGCATGCGCATGGTAAAGTCGGGCACTCGTCTTTCTTTTATTTCATTTCAAGCTCCCATCTAACTGTGCTATTGTCCCCTAGTATTTGTTACAGGCCATGCTTGGAGTATTCATCGCAGGTTCTGGGAGCTCTCCAGACATTTTGATGTCCAACTTCCTCTCAAATAAAATTTCACGATTTTTAGCATGACTGAATGTTGGTATGCAAAGGCTTTCAATAAAAATCACAGCACACGTATTTACCGTAAACTTGGAGATCAGAATTCTGCTAGCTGAACTTTTCTTTTTATTCTATTTCTGGTTGAAGTTAATTCAGTACAGAATAGAACATATCAATTCGTTATCGTTACAAAGACACGAGTCAACAACACTGAAATATAGCCGAATCACAATAGGAATCAATTCACTGAACTTTCAAAAGCTTTATCCCTATGTAAAGATTGCCGACAAAATATTTTCACACTCTGAGTATCTAACATCCTTTCTCCATTGCCTCGTTTGCTCGACCACCATTCAAGCAGGCTCTGCCAAAACCACGCTTTAATGAACTACCGTGATTCCTTATTCTATAGCTCTTTTCATGCTTCTAAATCGCCATTATTGCTTGATCGATAGCGTAGCAAACTAAGCCGATAACAGGGCGACTAAAAGAGGTCTTTGTGCCAAGACCATTAGAGAACAAAGTCCTTATTCGCAAAGCCATTTAGGCCAATTTACTGGCATGTCGAGTGATCTATAACCGGCTTCACAACTTTCCGCGGACTGAATAACTGGATAGTACATGCCACATCTCACGGGACATATATAGAGATACCCGAACCGAGACGATGATGCGCTTCGGCTTACGTTGTATACGTAAATAACCTTTATGTCTCAGCACTTGAGCACTTGAACTTTCCCGGCATTCTATGCGATTGATGTAATCCTATTCAAAAGATAGAACCCTGAAGATATATTATCTAGTTGTTGTCACATCTGTCTTCCATTGGGTAGCCGTGCTTCATTTATTCCCTTTCATACTTCATATTCCACCTCCTGAAATCAAAGATGTATAAACTACCGGTGAGGAATAAAACTCAAAATAAAATAAAGATTGAATACAAACCATTTATCAGAAATATTCAGGTGTCGGATTTGGCATTCCGTATTATAGCAGCCGTTGAGGCTGCCAGTGTTCAGATTCCATATGCATAACGAGAAGGGGAGAAAGGAAAGCTAGTCCTTGAGAGATGGAAAAGTGGTCAATAGTTTAGAATGATACCAATAAAACACTGATATTTTTGGGGAATTCCTTCAACTGTTGTGGACTAGTGGTTAGAGCAAGAGGGAGTCCTTAAAAAGCCGAACTACTTGCTCCCTCACTTTTCCCTCAGCATGAAGACGAAGGACTCAACAGATTTCACTGATGCCCGCAAGACCTCATGTTGTTCCAAAAATATCAAATCCGTATTGATGATCTGTATTCTTAATCCATATGATATACGTTGTAAAATCGTTATCTGGAGTATGATGTTTCTCAGTCACGCTTTGATTTTGACTGTTCATATGAACACTGTGAGGATCTTGAAATAAATAGGTTCATACGGTCCATATAGCCCCGGGTTGAGAGGAATTAGACACAAGTTACGGAACGTACCGCCATAGATCTTCCACGCCACGCTGGTATTTAGCTATCAGCATGCGATATGAATCTCCAAATTTGAGAAACTTCGAGTGGAAGCGCTTGATGATATAGCCCTGTTTTACAAGTTTCTGCAATAATGTTTTGTGACGGTCCCTCTGGTATATTATTGTCCAGATAGGTAGAAATTGTGATCATCTCTTTTGTCGTAAAGTCGACGAGAGAGAATCCCCGCTTCATTTTCATAGAGATATAGGTCTAAATAAGATGTGCCGCTAGAGCCATCTGTAGTTTCCTTCAAATCCAATGAAGGTGGCTATACATCCTTCACTGTGTCATTTATATAGCGATTATCCACAGCAAGAAGATCGTCTATATAGCGTTTGGTGAATGAGAAGGAACGGGCTTTGAAATAATCTGTTTTTGAATGCGTCTGCATATAGTCGTAGTCATAAGAGAACGGATATAGGTCAGCCAAATTGGGTGCTGTTGATATATTGTGTTGCCAAACGACAAAAAATTGAGAGCTGACACTCCATGACTGTATAGTTTCTCATATTGGGGGTCATTTCGACCCTATTTGCATAATCCCCGGAGTACAAGATCATGGCTAAATTCAAGATGGCATCCACGTGGGTACCAGAAAAGTGACGTTTTCGTCATTTTTCTTCAACATTTCTGCTTTTCCGCGAAGAAATGTGGGCAAAAACTATTTTGTTTCACATCACATTAATATTTACTAATTTATCATGCAGTTTTTTGCGGTGAAATTGCTTAAATGAAAAATAAAAGGATCTGACCGAAAAATCGACGAAAAATTGCCGCTTTTGAAAATGACGTCACTGTGACGTCATCAAAGCGGCCATCTTTGATTTTTTTAAACATTTTCTAATAGAGGTTGACCCAAGTGAATAATGTGGTAAGTTTCAACCCCCTAGCTCGAGGGGTAAGAAAAAAGTGAAGAGGATTTACGATTGTCGGTATCGTTGGAAACTGTTGATCTATTGATATTGTATTATGAATTAGATATTTCGAGTACGGAACTTTCACATAAATACTTACTGTATGATCTGACGCTTGTATTCTAGATTTTCTGCAAACTCACTAGCCACATATCGAAAGAATTATTTACCTTAAAACGATTCACATATTGTTTATCTAGTATATATTTCATCCTGTTACATTGAATAAATAGAACGCTATACTAGTCAACCGGAAAACACTATCAGTCAAACAGTTTTAGCTGATTGAATGATTGAATGATTTAACGTCCCACTGAAGATAACGCACGAAGACTGGATCAAAAATGAGTTTTTATAAAGTTGAACGTACCATAAACCAGAAGGGCCATTGAGCAAAGAGCCAGAAATCTCTTTATTTATTTCAACCTCTCCAACAGGGGATATTGGAACGAAATAATATAGTGCCTTCCTTTCTCATGTATTGGCACAATTCCAGACAACCATTGAGAATGCAGACCGGTATACTAATCCAAAAGTTATGTTTCGTAAATCAATGCACATCCGGCTGAATGTGAGTAGTGGAGGATAACATTCAACTGTGATTGATGTAAAACGTGATCTTACACCTCTTGAGCAGCATGTGAACAGCTGCGCATTCATCAGTATCATGTAAGAAAACGTTAGCTATGATTGTGTTCGCGTCTGAATATATAGCCACTGCTCGGATAAATTAAACTTTATCTACCCAGATGAAGTCAGTTAACTCGTACTTTCAACACAATCAGCAGATTCAACATTCATCGAATAACCGTTGTCAGGGAGAGAGAGAGAGAGAATTAAATATAACGTTGAGCAAGATTCCGCTATATATCGACGATCAACCAAAATCTCTAAGTTTAAAATAAGTTAACAATCTAATAACACTCTAAAAGTGAGTGCCTTCTTGGAGTTCGGTGTTACTCAATGTCCTATCCGACGCTTGAATTCTAGGCTTTCTGTAAAATATGAAAACTCATTAGCCACACACCCAGGGGATTATTTACCTAAAAACTATTCACATATTGTTATTTCGTAAATTCTTCATCACTCTACATAGAATAAATACAGTAGTAGGCCATATCAGTCAACCTGAAAATACTATCAGTTAGACAGTTTGAGGTAGAGCTATTTCGTGCTTTCTATTCAAACTATGTTTAAGAGTAATGCCTAAATAAGAAAACCTGACGTTTAATTCCACCGTTTCACCGTTGCGTGTCCATATATAGTCTCTTTTATATTTACCAACAATCACAATTTTCGATTAAGTTTTAAATCTAATTGTACACAATATGCTTCCATTCCATCTGACAGACGCTACAAATCAAGAAATGATTTAGCCCTATCTGATCTGGGTTTTCTGGGACCTGTCCAGGCCTGGGGGGCCGAGATGCCTCCCTTAATTATGTTTCTTATCCCTTGAGCTATGGAGCTGAAACTTACCACAGTATACCCTTGGGTCAAAAAAATCCAAGATGGCCGCTTCGATGACGTCACAGTGACGTCATTTTTAAAAACGTCATTGTTTGGTTGATTTTTCAGTCAGATTTTTCGACTGAAAAAAACTGCATGATAAATTAGTAGATATTAATGTGATATGAAATAAAATAGTTTTTGCTCACTTTGCATCGCTGAAAAGCAGAACGGAGCACAAATAAAGTCAATTCATCACACAATATATCTGCATCATAGTTCTTACTGATTTCTGCGTAAAGATCATTTATGTACATACATTGAAAATAATATAGGTGACAAAGACTCTCCTGAAAGTTTCCCGACACTTCACACACAAGTTCTCAGATTTTTATATACTGATTTTATAACAGCCGTCTATTCATTACTGCATCTAGATTTCGGTAGCTTGTGCCATATGGTACTTCTATTTCAGTGTGTCAAAAGTTCTATCGAAACAAACAAAAGCGCAGTTAATGTTCCCTTTCCCTTATGTAAAAGAAAAACACAATCACCAGTTCCTGCCAATTTTCTGACCCAATATTAATAATCATTCACAATATGATTGCGTCCTGCCCAGAAAGACAAACTATCATTTAGGGACATAGGGTACAATTAGCAAAAACGCTTATTAATGTAATTATTGGCGTATCGGGATGGAGCGATGAGTTCTGGATCTATTGGTCGCCTGAAGGCATGCCAGTGATTCTGAGAATACCTTCTCATAACCTGCTCATTCACCAAACGCTATATAGACGATCTTCTCGCTGTGGATAATCAATATATAAATGACGCAGTGAAGGATATATACCCACCTTCACTGGATTTGAAGGAAACTACAGATAGTCCTATAGGCACGTCATATTTAGACCTATATCTCTATAAAAATGAAGCGGGCTTTCTCTCTCGTCGACTTATGACAAAAGAGATGATTACAATTTCGACATCGTAAACTATCCCTTTCTGTACAGTAATATTCCAGTGGGACCTGCATATGGCGTATACATATCCCGCCTAGTAGCATTTGCTAGGTCCTGTGTTAAATGTGACGATTTTAATCAACGTCACAAAACATTGTTGCAGAAACCTATAATTCACTCAACGTTTCTCAGATTTGGCGATACATATGGCATGCTGATGACAAAATACGAGCAAGATATATGGCGTTACGTTTCGTAACTTGTGTCTTATTCCGCTTAACCCGGGGCTTGGGGCCGTATGAACCCATGTACTTCAAAATCCTCATGGTGCTCATATGGACACCCACAATCAAAGCGTGACTGAGATACACCATTCTCAGGATGACGACTTTACAACGAATATTATAGATTAAGAATACTGATAAGCGATACGGATTTGATATTTTGGAACATCATGATGTCTTGCCAGTATCAAAGAAAACTGTTGACCGCTTCTCTCTTGCAGGAAACTAGCCTATGTTTATGTATACTATGATTGTCGTTTTGAATTTGGTACTAATATTGTTATATTGAATAGTTTTTACTTTTAATTTTACTCGACCCCTACCTTCCAAGGTCGTCATAAGTGCTTTGGATTCAGCAGTAAAATATATCTCTTGTCTGGCAATCGATGGGTTTTTGTTTTGGAAACAAATAAAAATAGGACACCCCACTTTGTCACCATCCTTGGTATCATCAGTATATATATCATGATGCGACTCCTACTTTTCTATCAATAGACCAAATTCTTCTGACACCCAAGTTAGTTTGTGTCAGCCTTATTTAATTTCATCTGTATACCTTCTTGTGGTTTGGCTAACTGCCAAGATTTAAATGGTAGAAGTCTTTAGGTAAAATCTGATCAAGACTAATACCGGCTGCTGCAATGTGTGTTTTAATACGAATTGCAGGAGGTGGAACAAGAGTCGGTTTCTTTGAAAAAAATCTACATGCGGAGGTTTAAAAACGCAGTTATATGTGTGATATGGTACTCATATGAACAGTCACAATCAAAGCGTGACTGAAATACAATATTCTTTAGATGACGACTCTACAACGAATATTATGGATTAAGAATACTGAAAACTGTTGACCGCTTCTCTCTTGCAGGAAACAAGCCTATGTTTATGTATACTATGATTGTCTTTCTGAATTTGGTGCTAATACTGTTATTTGGAATATGGAATAGGTCTTTGGATTATGGACGCGGATATTCTCTAATGGGGACGACGGTTGAATTATGAATGACGGACTAGACGCTTGTAATTGAATAATTTGGCCGCAATTTTGTTACATATTGCAGTGCCAGCTGCGCTCTTCGGACATTCAAAGCAAATTCATCTGGCTCAACATGTAATCTTAACTTAGATGATGTTCTAAACGTTCCGATACAAATTCTTAATCCCTGATGCAGAATTGGATTCAACAGGGGCAAGTTGGACTTGCACGCACCGGTGTGAACAATAGAGCTATAGTCAACTTTAAAACGGACAAATGATCGATATAGACTAATTGTTTTCTCATCTCCTCTCTGCTTACATCTGGCTACTACATTCAACAAATCAAGAGATTTTGTACACTTAGCTTTCATGCGTTTTATAGGGATTAATCCGCGATCAAACAAGATCCCTAAGAAATTAACTTCTTTCACTACTTTGATTTCGACTTTCGTTCTGGAACTTTGTGAGGTTCATACTTTCTGCAAAGTGTATACAATTTGTCTTGGCCCAAGGGAACCTGAAGCCATTTTCCAAGAACTAAGTTTGGATTTGATTAAGCTTACTTTCGCTTAAAACGGTGCTCGGGGCCGTATGGGTACTTCATAGTCTTCAAATGAGCCCCAAAATAAAAGCGCGGCTGAGATACTAAGGCTACGTCCGAGAATCCACTGTATTCTCGGGTCAGAATGTGAGGTGCCGAGGGAAGCTTTATTGTAAAGTCATATGGTTGGTTTTTAGTCGCCAGAGGTCAATTCATCCCACCTCTTGCAAATCGCTCCAGTTTAAACTAAGCTGCAACATTCTCTCAAGCTTTTCCACTATACGATATGTTGAAGTCACTTACATAGAGTGAACCTTCAATGGGTTTGTTGAAAACTTCATTTAAGCGGTTGATCTTGATGCAAAGAGAGTTGTAGAGAGGTCCAACATGGTGGCAGGAACAGAAGGCATAGTTTTTACTCTCCTGATTTTACTCCTATTTTATCGACTTTATGCACCAAAACGACCTCCAAATTCAACAAGTGATGTTTTTAAACCAGATGATTTATGATATTATGCATCAGTGGAACAATGGAGAACACATTTATGTGAATCAGTCCTGTCAAACAACAGTCCTGAGGAAAAAACCTCTGGAATACAGGAATAACAAAGGGCCAGAAATACCTAGCAATTATAAGACTAATATAACTATAAATATGTCCGAACTAATTGACAATTAATTGAGTGGATATGCCAAAGTTGTTTTGATCTGATAGTGACTGTAAAAAACGGAGACCTCACCGGACATTAATTCATTCGAGTTAGCAAAAGGATTAAAGATTGCCCACTTGAATATTCAAGGTATAATGACCATAGTCAAGCTGGACCAGTTTAACATCATGTTAAGAAAATGTAAGTTTGACATAATTTCTACCACGGAAAGCAACATGAATGTCCTCATTGAGGACAATGACGTTTGTTTATCCGGTTACAACACGCCATATAGACGAGATAGCTACAGAACACAAAATAATGGTGAGGGAATACTTGTCTATGGACTGGTCTAAATATGTCACACAAGGAGAACGTGACCTCAACCCAAAGGATGTGAAATAGTTGAATTGAATTAACCAAATACAACACCTAGCTTTATTATTAACAACTGTCTACAGACCACCCGATTCCCTTGTGTGGAGAGAATATCACGTGAAAATAAAGTTTCAATTTTAATCGGGGATTTTAATGTCGACATGTTGAAGAAAACCAACCGGAATGGAAGACTATCACAACTTATGGATATGTTTGATTTCAGGCAGGTAACCAGTGAACCAACAAGAATTACTGAGCACACAGAAACTCTGATAGACCATATCTACTTTACCGATTCAGAATGTTATGTTGATGCTGGTGTCATTCCTATCGGGATAAGTGACCATCATTTAATATACACGGTGAGGAAAGTGCGTAAATAATAACAGAAACAATAACATCACGTACAAGTAAAGTTTCGTGATTATTGGAATCTGGATGAAGAAAAATTTCAGGATGACTTGAAAAAGATCCCATGAAGTATGGTTGATGGTTTTAATAATCCCAATGATGCATGGTATGCTTTTAATTCACTTTTCGTGAATATTGTTAATGAGCCTACGCCAATGAAGGAACGTAGAATACGTGCTAATGTCGAAAACTGGATTACAACGGACCTTCTCTCGAAGATACAAACACGTGATCTACACAATAAAGCCCTGAAATCTAAATCGGAAAATGACTGGAAAATGTACCGGGCCCAACGAAATCGAGTGCTCGGGCTTCTTCGAAAAAACTAAAACTGATTTTGTTTCCGAAAATATAGAAGAAAAGAAAGACAACCCAAAAGAACTGTGAAATTTTTTAATGGTTTTATTTACCAAAACAAGCCAAGGCCTCTTCAGTGATTGTGGATGAAGAAACAGTAACAGAAAAATCGGACATCGGAAACTTTTTTAATGAATATTTTAGTAAACTTGGCAGTGAAATCGGCAAACACTTCGACGACTCTCTTCCACCAATGGAGAATCGGTTGCCCAATGACATCCATATAACAATTTCTCAACTTACCGAAGAGTTCGTATCTTGTCAAATACTCAGAATGTCAGCTGGTAAAACCCAGGGCTTGGATGGAATTTCCATATCTCTGTTAAAAATATATACAAATCACATATCTGAACCGTTAGCCTTCATTTTTATTCTGCCTTTGTCGACTGGCATATTTACAGATGACTGGAAATCAGCTAGGGTTACCGCTCTGTACAAGGCGGAGGATGTTACTTATATAAGAAATTACCGTCCTATTTTCGTCTTACCGATTGTGAGCAAGATAATAGAAAGATATGTACATAACTGTTTACATGATATTTTAAATAACAACAACTGTTTTATCCAAAATCAATCCGGTTTTAGACCAAATCATTCATGTGAAACAGCTCTTACCAGTATGGTTGATAGATGGTTAAGAAATATTAACGAAGGTCTTTTAACTAGCGTTGTATTTTTAGACTTGAGAAAAGCATTTGATACTGTGAATCACGCTGTTTTATTGCACAAATTGTCGTTTTATGGTGTACACGGGCCTTTCCAGGTTACACATTGCTTTCTATCCATCAAATAGAACTGACATCATTTCAGTAAAGTCTCCACTTCAGATTTTATGAATGTAAATATAGGTGTCCCACAAGGGTCGATTTTAGGACCGTTATTTTTCATATTATATATTAACGATCTCCCTGTCATTTAACATGCAAGTCTAGATTTGTATGCAGACGATAGCTCCCAGTCTTGCAGTGGGGAAAATGTAACTGAAGTAGAAATTAAGCTCAACACTGATCTGCTAAAATATTCAGAAATGGATGTTCATAAATAAATTGAGTCTCAATATATCTAAAACAAAATGTATGCTTATAGGGTCCGCACAAAAGCTGGTCAGATCACTTCAACTATCGGTTACTTTGGACAACATTTTAATAGAAATTGTGACAGAATTTAAACTTCTAAGCATTGTCATCGACCATACTTTAACACGGCAAAATGATTTGTCGCAACTCTGTAAAAAGGTATCAAGGAAACCTGGTGTTTTAAGACGCATTGGTCATTTTATGCCTCACAATACTCTTGTTTTACTGTACAATGGACTTGTTTTCCCGCACTTTGAATTTTGTTCTACCGTTTGGGGCAATGTTTCAAATCAACTCTCTATCAATATATTGTATAAATTTCAAAAAGAGCTACCAGAATTATTCTTAACCCCAAAATTGTTTTAACTCACACAGCTGATCTTTTTAGCGTACTGAACTGGATGCCAATTCAACATAGAATCGTTTACAAAAAGAGCCATTTTGGCATTTATAGTTTTTAGAAACATTGCCCCACGATATCTGAATACTTTTACATTTGTTACCACTGTACATAGCTACAACAAACGTGCTGCTCAACGTGATGCTTTATATATACCCACACATCAAAAGAAGCTTTATCTACTCTGCAAATATTTATGGAATACCCTAAGTAAGTCTCTCAAAAATTCTGTCAATGTTCAGTCGTTCAAAAGAGCATATCTGAAATCCTACTTGAACACTGAATCGATCCTGTTACTATGATGCTTAAAGTGATGTGAATTTAACTCTAGTCATATTACCCACTTTATTTTATTCTATTTATCCATCTTTATGGCTGCCGTACACTGTATATTTTAATATTTATTTTTTATTTTATTTTTATTTTTTAAGTAATATTATAATCAGTTTTACTAATATTGTATATATGTTTTAAATGCAGTTCCGCAATGTAAACTAATTCTTGAACTAATTGTGTGACCCTGGATAAATAAAGGTTCTATCTATCTTTCTATATCTATAGACAAAATGTTACCCTGCTGATCACTCTGTTCTTGGTCGAACTTATCAGATATAGTTGTACCTACACGAACCTGAAATTGTCTATTGTTTCAAAACTTGGATATAAGAATGGGTAAACGACCTCTTAATCCCATAGTATGAAGGTTTTTCAAAACTCCATATTTCCAGGTAGTATTATAATGTTTTTTTCCAAATAAAAACAAGATGGAGTCCACATTTTCATTCTTCTCGAAAGCAGTCTTGACGTAAAACTCTAATCTAACTAAATGATCAATGTTACTTCTATATTTACATAAACCAGCTCGAAAATTCGTGAGTTTCGTTCCGGTTTCTAGGTACCAAACAAGGCGATCATTAATTATACGTTCCATACTTTTTATAAGCACTACTGGTCATTGCAACTGGACGATAGTTACCTGAGTCAGTTTGATTAAAGCCTGTTTTTGGAACCGGTGTGAAAGAAAAGGTGGTCTACAGAGGCCAGTGTCGGGTCTCATATGCTTCAACTAGGGCGGATTCTGATATCAAAGTGACCCTTTCCGGATGTCAGTGTACGGGCTGGTTTAAATCAGTGAGTATGTAAGACTTAACGTCGCTTTCAACAATGTTTCACTCATATCACGGACACTCATATCTGGGAGACCACCATTTCTCTTACACCGGTATAACAATGGCATCAAGCCACGACGGGGGAAACTTTCCCGTCAATCAAACGCTGTTAAATACGGATAAAAAGTTTTCAAAAGAAGATTCTTATAAATGGTTCAAAAGTTGATAATGAATAATATCAGATCCTGCAGTGGAATGGTTAGCTTTCTCAAGAGAAGTATGACGTTCATTAATAGAAACATATCGTTATAATCTTCTTATTTTTGTCTTCTTTTCTTCTATTTCTTTAAACCTTTGAAACATAATTGTCCAGCTTATTAGCAATATTTCAGTTATTAACTGATCTCCATCCGTAGAATGATGAACACTGTACTTGGAGCTTTTAGCATTAATTCTCTGACTCATATTGCAAACTTTCATTTTTGGTGCATGTGTATTGATCACAGAAACATACTTTTTTCTAGGAATCACGTTTGTTTGTTCTGCAGACAGTTTCGTTCAAATGCGTGCAATGGTTATTATGAGTGATCGCGTACGCTGTTGGGGTAATTTGTTCATACCAATGCTGGAATGGAGAGTGATTGGGTGTATTTCGTATTAGTATAGGGTATAGTAGTTATCAAATAGACATAGATGCCATTAGGTGTCCTCAAAAATGGAGTGATTGAGTGAATATGATTTAACGTCGCTTTCAACACTATTTCAGTCATATCACGACGTTGGTTCCCATTCCTTTTCATCCCCGGAAACCACACGGGTAGGGTCCTATTCCTTTTCGCACCCGGGATCCTTACGGGTGCCCCAGTTAGTTGCCTCTTACGACAAGCTCTCTGAGGAGCTGAGACCTATTCTTACCATGACCGGGAGTGTGCACAACGACACCCCAGGTCAATCTCCGGGAGCCTCACTCGGCTGGCATATGAATTCATTATGTTCACGTTTCATGCATCGGGCTAGGTTATCATGATGGGTGTGGATAAATGTACCTTGCTTTTTAAATATATCGTTGCAATTTAAAACGACATGAAAAATGTCACACGTGTCTCTCTCTTTTCGCTCATAGAAACCTAAGTGTAGTATTTCGTATCCTAGTAGATACAGAACCATCCACGGAATGATCAACTGGCGCTGACAATACGTATGATGGATCAGTCTGAGGAGTAATTATTCTATGATAATTGACCAGAGATAACTGATTGACGTCGGTCCACCAGAGAGGAGATAATTGATTGACGTCGGTCCACCAGAGAGTCGGCCCACCAGAGAGTCGCCAAATGAGGATCGAAGATGTTTACACCTGTCGGTCCAAGAAAGTACATCAGATAAAATCGCGGTCTGCTGACGTCCTGTAAATGACTCACGTTTAACCGATGTTGGCAGCTGGAATAACGCTATTCTTAATTGGGACCTCACAGCATAATATAGTGGAACGGATTTGTTAATGCTTGTAAAACTGTTCGCATTTTCACCGATAGTGCTTCCGAAAATACAGATCAATGGTGCGGATTGTACGATAGGAAAATCATGAGGTCTTGTCAGCAACGTTGGAAGCTGTTTCAGTCAAGTAAGAGACCGGATTGTATATATATATATATTTGTATTTTGCGCCTGCTTGGACTATTGATATTGTCTTATGGATTAGGTATTTCGTGAATGGAACTTTTATATGGAGATCGTATGAGTACTGGTTGTCTTATCCGACGCTCGTATTCTAGATTTTTTGCAAACTCACAATAGCTGAACAATTCACTAGCCACATATCGAGATGATTATTTATCTTAAAACGATTCACATAAGGTTATTTAATATATATCTCATTCTGTTACATTGAATAAATAGAACGCTATATTAATCAACCGGAAAACACTATCAGTCAAACAGTATTAGCTGTTTTCCGCTTTCTGTAGTCTTCATGAAATTGAATGATTTAACGTTCCGCTGAAGATTGCCTATTTGCTGTATTTTAATAACGCATGAAGACGGGATCAAAAGTGAGTTTTTATAAAGTTGAACGTACCATAAACCAGAGGGGCAATTAAGCAAGGAAAAAGCAATATCTATTTATATCACCCTCTCCAACGGGCGTTATTGGAACGGTATTGGCACAATTCCAAATTATTACTTAACAACCATTGGGAATGCAGACCGGTATACTAATCCAAAAGTTATGTTTCATAAATCAATGCCCATCCGGCTGAATGTGAGTAGTGGAGGATAACATTCAACTGTGATTGATGTAAAACGTGATCTTACACCTCTTGAACAGCATGTGAACAGCTGCGCATTCATCAGTATCGTGTAAGCAAACGTTAGCTATTATGTTCGCGTCTGAATACATAGTCACTTCTCGGATAAATTTTGCTTTATCTACCGAAGATGAAGTCAGTTACCTCGTACTTTCAACAAATCATCATTCAACATTCAGTGAATAACCGTCACGAGAGAGAGAGAATTAAAGTTAATGTTCAGCAAGATTCAGCTATATAGCGACGATCAAACAAAACTTTAAGTTTAAAATAAGTTAACGATCTAATAACACTCTAAAAGTGAGTGCCTGCTTGGAGTTAGGTGTTAATATTATCTTATGAATTACGGATTTCGAAAATGGAACTTCTTTATGGAGGACGCATATGTACTCAATGTAGCGAGCTTTCGCAGATAGTGGATATCTGCTTGCTGCGAAAGCTCGTGACCATTAAACTTAATCTTAAAGGTGCCACCCTTTGTTATTCATTTATACTACACAGACTATCACGGCAACCCCCAATTTCTATCTACTCAATGTCGTATCCGACGCTCGAATTCTAGGCTTTGTGAAAAATCCGAAAACTCATTAGCCACACACCCAGAGGATTAGAACTATTCGCATATTGTTATTTCGTAAATACTTCGTCATTTTACACAGACTAAATACAGTAGTAGGCCATATTAGTCAACCGGGAAATACTATCAGTTAGACAGTTTGAGATAGAGCTATTTCGTGCTTTCTTTGGTCAGATTGTATGCTTCATCGTTCAGCTGAAGATTGCCCATTTGCTGTATTTTCATCAGGTACGAACATGGATGAAAAGTGAAGTTTTAGGAAGCTGGACCCACCATAAACCAGACAGGCCATTAAGTAAAGAGCCAGCAATGTTTTTATTTACATCAACCTCTCCAACGGAAATTATTGGAAATGAATAATATAGTGCCTTCCTTTCTCGTGTACTGGTTTAATATCAAATTATTACTTAACAACCATCGGAAATCCAGACCAGTATACTAATTCAACAGTTATGCTTCATATATCATTGAGCATCAGACTGAATGCGAGTAGTGGAGGATAACATTCAAATGTGATTGATGTAAAATGTGATCTTACACCTCTTGAGCAGCTGCGCATTCGAAGGTATTGTGTGAGAAGAACATTAGTTCACGTCTGAATACACATATTCACTTCTGGGCAAAATGAAACTGGCGAAGATGAAGCCAGTTACATGACGCTTTCTACAGATTCGACATATTCAACTTTTAGTGAATTACCGTCGCCTGGAAAGTAGAAGTGTCAGCCTTGGAAATGACAATATCGATGGTACATTTTTTTTATTTAAGCCGCATACGAATACGGGCTTCCCGATGTCGGTCTCTGTGTGGCCAGCTCGAATCCTCTCCTACTAATTTCTGGCTAGTTGATTTTCGTTTCTCATTAGGCTATAATAAGGCGTGTTTGAATCAGTGTTAACCGGTATACAAGTGGTAAATACGCATAACTTTTTGAAGAAAGATCCATCATGCTGATCCTAATTACCATTTTGGTAACTTTAGGGTGATAATAACTTGATACGTCATTAAAGGAACGAGTATTACGGCTCCTCTTCAACATACATCACAATCCACATGAGTAATTAAATAAATAGTAGCATTATACAGTATCTAGAGTGGGAGAGCGACGTTTCAAACCTTCATTGTATAGTTTGAAACAGCTAATAATTGTTTTTCATTTCTGAGATTCACGAGTACATTTAGTTTGCGAATTGTTGGCCATGAACAAAAATAATGCTTAAAATATTTTCTCCTCAAATCTCCAGTGGACAACAAATCGTAACCTGGTATTCATCTTCAATAATATTTGCTTGACACAACTCACATATTTTTTTCCAACTTACTAATATTACCATATCTCCCCTTTTTAACATTTAAACCAGGATACCGTACATCTAAACCTACAAAATGTTTTAACTAAGTACTAATAGTTATAGGTTTGTCTGTATAATCGACCATTAAAAAATGAAATCTACTACATTGAATACAGATTTTGCTAGCCAATGTTATATAAAACACTACAACACGATGGATTTTCATCATTCAACAAATAACCATATAAATGTGATTCAATTAACTGTCGAACCCCAGTTCAATATTCTACCATTACTGATCTGCTGTGACAACTGCACCTGATATAAGTTTAAAGCAATGCTTGACCTATCGTCTGCTAATTTTTCCAAAAATAAAAATAAAAAAATAAAACCCTTCATTTACAATCGATGGACAGACTAAAATAGCCTAATTCGTCATATAAAACATGTTTTGAGAATTCTTAGTTACGCGTTATATTCTTTTACAGAAATGGCTATTTAATTAGATACTCAGCTCCCTTTATATCTAGGCCCCTGTGGCCGAATGGTCTTAGGCGCTTCTCTGGTGACCGCTAGCCTCACACCGCTGAACCGCACTGGTTCGAGACCAGCTGGTCCATGTGTGAAAGTTTGTCAGTTACTTGCCGACGGGCGGTGGTTCTCTCCGGGTACTCCGACTTCCTCCACCAACTAAACTGACTGTCACCATATGAGTGAAACAACAAACAACATTGAGTGTGACATTAAGCCACCTGATAAACGCCATAACTCGCACACATAAAGAACCTAGGACAGGTTTCACCCGTTGCATTAAAAATCAAAACAGATTTCTTTGCCTTACCTGTTAGATTTTTTTTGTTATGTCTTTCATATTCAACTGTATCTAAGAGTAATGCCTAAATAAGAAAAGCTGTCGTTTAGCTCCACCGTTTCACCTTTGCATGTCTATATATAGTCTCCTTTATATTTACAGGCACCAAGAGTTTTCGATTAATTTTTTGATCTCATTTTTCTCATTATGCTTCCATTCCATCTAACAGACGCTACAAATCAAGAGGTGATTTAGCAAAACGGAGCATAACTATAGTTTTCAATTTTTCAATTAGCTTTATTGACGTAGACATAACTGTCTCTTGTCATATATACGGTATACATTGATGGCTCGGTGGAATAACCAAATAAACACACATACAAATTAATACAGAATTACAACTGATTATGCAACAAAGCAGATGAGTGAGAACAAACTGTAAGTAAAGTTATAACATTGCTCTATCTCTTATTTGGAACGCTTCATAAATAAATTTTGCTAGCCGTTTCAGAATACCCGTTTGTTTACTAGAGAGTAACTGTACTGTTTTGTATACACTAGGTTTTCTCCAGAAATATTGTTTAATATATATAGTCCTAATTTCCTTATATAACGGACAAATAAGTAAAAAATGATACTCGTTTTCTACATCAGAATTACAGTTGAAACATACTCGATCATGTGGGTCAAGCCTATTGCTCCCATGCCGCCCTGTTTCAATACAAAGTTTATGTGCCGACATTCGCAGTCGCACAAGTGCATGGCGATGTCATGGCGATGTCTTGAGTTTATAACTTTCTCTAAATATTCTTCAGAACAAAAAGCATAAATATAGTCCTCACTGACTTCTGCATAAACATCATTTATGTACATTGAAAATCATATAGGTGATAAAGGCTCTAAAGGTTCAGATAAAAAAATCGGAAAGTTTCCCAGCACTTCACATACAAGTTCTCTGTTTTCTATTTACGTCTTTTATGACATCCGTCAATTTATTTCTGCATCTAGATTCGAGTAGCTTGTGCTTTCACTGTGCCAAAAGCTTTTTCTAAATCAACAGAAGCGCTGTATAATTTTTCCTTCTCCTGAACAGCCGTGAAATTTAGATTATGCAAAACAAAAACACAATCAACAGTTCCTTCCCCTTTTCTAACCCAATAGTGATAATCACTCCAAATATGGTTGCGTTATGCCCAGCTATACAAATGGTCATTTAGGGTCATAGAGTACAATTAGCAAAAACGCCTATTAATGTAATACCTCTGTATTTATTGGCGTATTCAGGATGGAGGGATGAGTTGGGGATCTATTCTTGAACACCTGAAATCATGACAGTGAGTCTGAGAATATGACATTTTTTTTTTATTTTGCCCGACCCATACCTCCCAAGGCCGATGGGATTCGTTTTTCCTTCCGCAATAAAATATAGCTCTTGTCTGGCAATCGATGGGTTTTGGTTTTTGAAATAAAAATAGTAGCACAAACCACTTTATCTTCCTTGGTACCATCAGTAGTGTCATGGTATTGTAGTCTATTATTAGACAGGATGCTTCTAGAATATATGACGCGAGTTAATCACGTGGCTTAATCACTTCGATCTTTCTAGAAGATTATTATAAATTGTATCTAGGCCAGATGATGTAATGCATATTCGAGAAGCTTCTTGATTTGGTAGAATGTACTGGAATGCCGCATAAAGTATAAATAGCGTAACAATCAGTTATTCGACGGGGAATTCAAACTGGCTTTATGTGGGTGCGTTATACTGTGTTACCTTTGCTGCGGATTGCATACTCCTGTGAATTGACATTTGGCTGCTGTGCAATCTACGTGATTGAACTGTCGGAAATTGGACATTTACTGGGACTCTAAACAACCGATCAGTGTTGGACTACCAACATACAGAAAAGCGATTTGTGCACGTCGGCACAGACTGTGAAGAGATTTGTGCACGTCAACACGGACTCTGTGTATACACCGGTATAGCATTGAACAGTAAGACTATATTTCACATTTTTGTTGTTGTATTGACCTTACTTAATTTGTATATGATTTTAGTATTGTAAATAAATATTTGCTTGTTAATCTTTGACTTCACAAACCTTTTCTGTTACGTTTTTCTGTTATCGTAAATTTGACGTGACAGTAGATATAGCGTGATGCGACTCCTACGTTTCTCTCAGTTGACTAAATTATTGCTGCTGCACAAGTTGGTTTGTGCCAACCTTTTTGAATTTCGTCGGGATAATATCTACTTGCGATTTGGCTAACTCCCAAGGTGGAAATGGTTTAAGTTTTTAGGTAAAATCTGATCAAGAACGGCCACAGGAATGTGTGGTTTAATACGAGTTTCAAGAGGTGGAATAAGAGTATGTTTCTTTGAATATAAATCTACATGCTGAGACTTACAAACACAGTTATATGTGGGATTTGAATAATTTGACAGCAATTTTGTTACATATTGCATGACAGCTGGACTCTTCGAACTTCCAAAGGAACTTCATCTTGCCTCAACATATAAACTTTTCTTAGTTGATGTTCTAATCGTTCAGAGACAAATTCTTAATTCCTGATACGGAATTGGATCTAACAGGGCCAAGTTGGATTTGCACGTACCATTGTGAAACATGGAGCCATAATCAAGTTTAAAAAGGACGAATCGATATGGATACAGAAGTCTTTCCTCATCTCCTCCCCGCTTATACTTGGCTACTACATTCAACAAATCAAAAACTTTTGTGCACTTACCTTTCAGGTATTTTATATAGGGTAAAAAAAACAGTGATCAAACAAGATCCCCAAGAAATTAACTTCATTTAATACTTTGATCTCGACTCCATTCATTTAACAAAAGTTCTACATCTTTGTGAGATTCATATTTTCTGCAAAAGTGTATACAATTTGTCGTGGCCTTAGGGAACTTGAAGTCATTGTCCAAACACTATATCTGTTTAAGCTTAATTCCGCTTAAGCCGATTTCATGGGCCGTGTGGATACTTCATAGTCTCCACCTGAATAGAAGCGATATACGAAGGATACGACCGAGAATCCAACGTATATGCGGGTATGAATGTGAGGTGCCGAGGGAATTTTTACTATGGAGTCATATGGTAGCTTTTTAGTCGCCAGACGTCGTCAGTTTTCTCCACCTCTTGCATACCTGCAACATTCAACGTTATATGTAGCCTTTCCACTGTACGTTATGTTGAAGTCATTTAAGGAGTCGCTAAGGACAATGGACAAAGAGAAGGACGGTTGAGCAGTGAAATAAAATCAAAAGAAGTTGGAACATACCCGTTCAAGATCTTCAAAACAATAGCTGCCCTTTGGGATAATGGCTCATTCATTTGCTAAATACGCACTTGTAACTTGCGTGACATTATGTCACATGACACATCTTGACACTGATTCCCTTACTCATATTTAATATGATCACACATCCAGATCACAATCAACATGTCGATAAACGCGCGTTATACAAAAGCAGACGAGTTAGACAAAAGCATGGTACGTTAGGCAAAAGCATGGTACGTTAGACAAAAGCATGGTACGTTAGACAAAAGCATGGTACGTTAGACAAAAGCAGACGCGTTAGACAAAAGCATGGTACGTTAGACAAAAGCATGGTACGTTAGACAAAAGCATGGTACGTTAGACAAAAGCATGGTACGTTAGACAAAAGCATGGTACGTTAGGCAAAAGCAGACGCGTTAGACAAAAGCATGGTACGTTAGACAAAAGCAGACGCGTTAGACAAAAGCATGGTACGTTAGACAAAAGCATGGTACGTTGGACAAAAGCATGGTACGTTAGACAAAAGCATGGTACGTTAGACAAAAGCATGGTACGTTGGTACCTTAGACAAAAGCATGGTACGTTAGACAAAAGCATGGTACGTTAGACAAAAGCATGGTACGTTAGACAAAAGCAGACGCGTTAGACAAAAGCATGGTACGTTGGAGTAAAAATTAATTTAGTTTAATTCTGCACAAAAAGCTGTCTCGTACAGAAAAATTCTCGTTTTTACCCCTCGGCCAAAATTTGGCCGAAGGGTATTGTCGTCGTCATGTACGTCCGTCCGTCCGTCCGTCTGTCCGTCTGTCCGTCACACCTTTCTCGTTACCAAGATATCTTTAGAACGACTTACCTTAGGCACACCAAACTTGCATTGCACATCCATATGCTCGTGCCCCAGAACCCTATTGAATCTGGGCCTGATTGGTTGGAAACTTTGGCGGCCATCTTTAATTTATGCGAAATCATCACAGCTTTCTCGTTACCAAGATATCTTTAGAACGACTTACCCTAGGCACACCAAACTTGCACTGCACATCTATATGCTCATGACCTAGAACCCTATTGAATCTGGACCTGATTGGTTGGAAACTTTGGCGGCCATATTTAATTTATGCGAAACCATTAATCTTGTGTATCTCGGGTACCATTTCACTGTTCAGTGTGAAACTTAGTATAGATCATCGATGCATCAAGAAACTTCAAAGGAATGACCAAACCAGTTTCCCTGATTCGGTGGAAATCTTGGCGGCCATCTTTAATTTATGCAAAATCTTTTATGATATATATCTTTGATACCATTCAAGTGTTCTATACGAAACTTGGTATACAGCATCGATGTATTAAGAGACTTGCAATGAATAACCACATCAGTTCCTCTGAGTGGGGGGAAGGATGGGCGGCCATTTTTAATTTATGCAAAATCATTAATGATCTCGTTCTCTGATACCGTTCAAGTGCTCGATGTAAAATTTGGTATACATCATCGATGCATCGAGAGACTTATGACAAATGACAGTTCTGGTTTCTCTGATTGGGCGGAAACCTTGGTGGCCATCTTTAATTTATGCAAAATCTTTAATGATGTATATCTCTGATACCATTTCAATGTTCTATATGAAACTTGGTATACAGCATCGATGTATCAAGAGACCTTCAATGTATAACCACATCAATTCCTCGAGTGGCGGGAAGGATGGGCGGCCATCTTTAATTTATGCAAAATCATTAATGATCTCTATCTCTGATACCGTTCAAGTACTCGATGTAAAATTTGATATACATCATCAAGCAGACTTACGATAAATGACAGTTCTGGTGTTTCTGATTGGGCGGAAACCTTGGTGGCCATCTTTAATTTATGCAAAATCTTTAATGATGTATATCTTTGATACCGTTTCAGTGTTCTATATGAAACTTGGTATACAGCATCCATGTATTAGAAGACTTGCAATGAATAACTACATCAGTTCTCCTGAGTGGTGGGCAGGATGGGTGGCCATCTTTAATTTATGCGAAATCATTAATGATCTCTATCTCTGATAACTTTCAAATGCTCGATGTAAAATTTGCTATACATCATCGATGCATCAAAAGACTTATGTAATGAATACCGGTTTCTCTGATTGGATGGAAACCTTAGAGACCATTTCTAATTACAAAATTTGTCATAATCTGTATATTTGTCACTTGACTGCTTGGTGTTCCTGAAGTCTTGCTTCAAATTGAATACAATATGAATGGCTGGCGCCCAGAGCCGAGGGGTTTTCTGATGCGCAGCTTCGTATTATTATTGTCAACGTTCGAGTAAATTTGGTGTGAAACAGTGTCGACTGACGGTTCAAATTGGATTTTTGAGGTTTTCCTTATACCTGTATAGCATGGAATAATATATGTTAACTATGAAATTTTGAACCAAAATGCATCGAAAAATATTTCCTTTTGACTCAAGATGCCCTATCTAAAACAATCAATACTAAAATCAATTAAAGCCCAAAACAGACGAAAGCCCAATTTCATAAATCTTTTGACTCCAGAGCGCTTACAATAGCCAACTTGGGTATTTTATACAGCTTTTTGTTCATTACTAATGTTAAATGTAACGGATTTTTTTATTATTGTAACTTTATTGAACATTTTGTAATGCACAATCTACATGATTATACCGTTTTTACATGAAGCATACATTCTATCTTTAGAACAGCATAACCCGACTAAATAATGGGGGGAGGAACATAGTCGAGATCCAAAGTCAGAAATTGGGAGGGGGGAGCTGGCAACAACTCCGCTACCGACGCCCCTTGTATAGTTACATTTGACGAAACTATATGCAAAGCGGATCTACAAACATGTTCACGAAGTATGCCCAGTATTGGGCTCGACTCTTCTAATATGCCATCTCTTAAATAATTGTTTTTCGAAATATGTGCTAGACGAATAAGTGATTCTCAAAACGATTCTAGAAAATGAAGCCAAGTGACATACACATAATACGGAACTTTTATTAATAAGATGCTGCAATAGCCCTATCAAGTAATCTGATGGAAAAATGAGGAATCATGTGACCGCCAGTTAGAAAAATGGCCCAAACGAGGGAGTAGTTATAGAATGCAAGTTCGTATTCAAAACAAATACCCGGTTCCGAGAAAGCGCTTCATTCTTCACCGTGTTTACAAATCACGAAACTACAATCACACGTTGTACATTGGAAAATCCATTAGCAGAATCTCACGATATACAGGCAACAATTAAACGCAACATCGTGAGGGTGCTGGAATAGGAGCCGACGTATACTGACAAGATGTCAAATGACTGCCTATTTCTACAGACATCACAAACACTAAAAGTGATCCCTGTTGTTTGTGTACCAGTCACGATTTACTTGCACATGTTCATGTGGATGTCTTGAGTGGTATTACCCCACCACTCCTAGCACCGGTTTGAGTGGTATGACCACACCACTCCTAGCACAGGTTTGAGTGGTATGACCACACCACTCCTAGCACCGGTTTGAGTGGTATGACCACACCACTCCTAGCACCGGTTTGAAATGTATCCGATATCAATATTTCAGGGTGCTGACGTAACATTCGATACGTATAATAATTACATGTATCCCGATAATGATAATACGGTTTCCCGACATCCGGAAACAGAGCGCCACCATTTCGTACACCGTGACGTTTCTCTATACAGTGTTACCAGGAAGTAATTAAATCAACTCAGATCACATCAGCTATAATCGTGACTTTTCTGATGACCACAGGCCAACTAAGTTATCATCAGACATCTCAGTCGTATTTTCACAAGAGGACGCACCCGCAAATATTCACTTCCTCAGGGATGCGTCTGGATTTGGGATAAAATGGATGTCTTGTCTGACCAGCCAGATTGGGTGTCTGGCACTCACGTATTCCCGATACAGATGTGAAAGTCACTTTGCTTCTTTATCATGATGCTTTTTGATCTATGATCATTGTATACTTCTCTGATACGATTTCTGTTCAGTAATTTGGTATATGGCTTTAACATTAGTAATTCAAATGTATCCCAATAGATCGTCATTCAATATTAAGCCGTCATTCGCTAAAGAATTTTCGCCTCCGCATTCCAAAGGCGTATAATTCATATAACAACATTATTACCATATATGCGTCCAGTTAGAGAGTTTTAAATCATTCTGGTCAGATATTATTTTGTCCCAAATATCAAATCCGTATATAATCGCTGATTAGGATTCTTACATCCATATGATTTCTTTATAAAAATCATTATCTGGAGAATGATGTACCTTAGTCACGCTTTGATTGTGCCTGTTCTTATTAACACACTGAGGATCGTCATGTACATGTGCTTCATGCGACCTCTAGATCTGGATTAATCGCAAATGGTTAAGTTACGATACATCAAAAGAACCAGGAATCCATCAATATTGGACAGCATGGAAATTATGGGTTGCATAAGCTATTAGATAGGTGTTTAGATTAGGAATAAAATACAGATTCCTAATATATTGTGCATTGAACTATAGAGCGTATCTCAAACGACTGTATAATTCCATAATCCGTAATTTGGAGTAATATTCATTTCCGTATAAATAACGGTCAGTGATGGATTATGACAGTGTTTTTGACATTCTGTTAGAAAGCCTTATGGCGATATTGTGATGGGCTATAACGTTATAACGGTTGACCAATTCGCTTACTATAGATAATCCAATGCATAATGGGATATATTCCAGTCTTGAAACACTTCATTGGTCAATTAAAATTCCGAAATAAATTGCGGTAATTTCATTGGCTTATCACAAAAAAATGTAAAAGAACGTCCAGCCAATCGCAAAGCGTCATCAAAAGGTCCACGGGTTTCGGACTTGAATGAAGCAGATTTGAGGCTTTTTGGTCTGGCTAAGATTGAATCACGTATTGATGTCTGGCTTAGATGGCTTTATTTGAATCTAATACTACTTGTGTACATAATACGATTGATAAAATTTTGCTAATAAGGCCTTTGCCGTTAAACATGTTTTACAGAAGCATATATATTACTAATAAAAAAGTTACAACGAGTAAGGCACTCAATTTTATGGATTTTCTTCGAGAATCAGAAATGTTGCTGCAGAATTTTTCTCATTGTCAATTTATCAATTTTACTGTGCGGCTGACGCCAAGTCTCCGTCAAGATCGTGATCCAAGTTCATCTTTGTGCAACAACTTCTAATGATGGAAAAAGACTATCTCATTGTACATAATAGGTCGTTTATTCCCCCATAGCGGCGGCGATATGGCCTCCACTTAATCAGATTTTACTTGATTAAGTTTGATATTTTGCTGGAGGCGTCCAAGAGGAATATTTGAGCCATTAAGGCGCCCGGCATCTACAGAGCTCAACAAGAAATTCATAGCATTTCATGCCGTACAAATGATCAAGCCAACAAAAAACGTAATTGCGGACCATAAAATGGCTCCGTTTTCTCTCGCTACAGATACTCCCACAATAGCTTGCCTTCAATGCCCGAATCTGAGTTGGAAACATGATGTAGAAGACGGTTTAAACGATAGACAGATTATTTTGCCAATTGTATCGTCACATGTCCAAGGAATTCAGAATAACGTATATTTGTTACTGAAAACTGCAATTAAGTCCATTGATAATATCGTACATGTGAAAGTACTGATGAACTAGACCATTTCAGACTTGCTTATACGCTGGGAAGAAATGCTTCGGGGATATCACAGCCTGAACTCAATCATGTATAGGATGCGTGATACCAGGCCAGCATGAGCAATATCCAGGATTACAGAAGAACGCGTTATCATTGGTTCTGATTTTCATGTCGATCACAATAAACATTAATTTTGGATACAACCGCCAGAACAATCATTCTGCAGACAATCGTTATCGTTGAAATTTTTGTGAAACTGTGTTGGCAAGTCCAAATATCCATTTTATTACTACTTTAGCAGTGAATTATAAGGATTTACCCCATTCGTGAAAGTGATATGTCACTGCAATTGAATATAACAGTCTTGTTATTTAACTGCAGTGAATTATCGTAAAAGACGTAAGGCTATAGCACGTGGTACCATTCGCCGTTTGGCAAGATTTTCTGTCAACTGCGTCTGTTATGGTGAAAACAAGACAGACTGTACAATATTCTGAATGGTTTATGGATAAATCTACAAACTGCTGCTTAACCCTATATCGCCTGGGCGATTATCGCATCCTGGGGGGGGGGGGGGGCTGAAAGTGCCCCCCCATATATATTTTCTCTACCACCAAGGCTAGAGCGCTGAAACTTACCACACAGTAAGTTTCAGCGCTCTAGCCAAGATGGCCACCATGATGACGTCACAGTGACATCTTCTCGGAAGCCATTTTTCGACCTTTTTGGGGTCGATTTTTCGAAATTTTCATTTTCCCGATTTTTCTCTCGAAAAAAATCAAATAAAATATAGAATAATTAGTTTTGCATAAATAAAATACTTTCAAGGCAGTTTAGGCAAGGAAAATATGAAGATATGGAGCGAAAAGATTGAAAAACACGACTTTCGCGGATACCACATGGCCGCCATTTTGAATTTACTCATGATTCTCTGCCCGGGGGTATATGAAAACAGGCTCAGAATGACCCCAATAAGAGAGGCTTTCAAGTCACCAAGTTTCAGCCTCCTCGGTTTTGTCGTTTCGGAGCAGCAGAGAAAAGTTCACTAGGGGGGCACTTTCCGCCCCCCCCCCCTCCACAGGCCAGGTAGGGTTAAATAACTCGAATAATGCGGAAAATTTGAACATTCACACCTATTTTCCGAGACTTAAGGCGCGACGAACTCTTCGCCACGCACACTGAATCTTGATACAATGTAGTCACTGGTTTACACATTTACACATTTGGATTAATTATAATGTTTTTCCCTTGTTTGGAGACGAAAATAGCTCCATGGCAAAACGTTTACTCAAGCAATGCAATATAAAAATTAGATATAAAGTAAAATAAATAATAAACAGAATATTGCAAGGATATGTTTGAATATCAAAGATCATTTCTCGCGTCTCGTGAGTTATTCTTTCTTGTTTCACTCGAAATATATTTCTGATGTTCCAGAGTATCCATGCAATGTCCGCTACAATCAGCTGGGGTTCATCGGGATCCTCTTTCTCAACTCATACTGATAGAGGTAATTCCAACTTGGCACAACACATAAATCATCCTTCAATGATCCAGGCAAGACAGCAAGATATCCCTGTCGACAAATCCGTATTACTGACAAGGTATTACTTTATACAGTGTATCTCAGTCGCGTTTCTGGCGTGTAGTTCGCACATGAACAAATATCCATATTCACAATACCGAAGAAAGGTATCTGTACAAAGATGTATACAAAATCAAGAGGGTCAGCAAAGCAAGTCTATTAAGGGAGTAGAGGACGTTCATTTGTAGAGGTTGAATTTTTTTTTAAATTTCAGGATTTTTTCATCAGGTTAGGAGAAGATGATCCATGGCAAAAAAATAGGGGGTCACCATACTCGTTAAAAAAATGTGGTAGCCAAAAGCATGTATACCACTTAAAAGCCATAACACTGAATACATAGGGAAATTTGGATTTTTTCTTCTTTGATGCTCAATAAATCAAACTTTCCAAGGTCAAAATTTTCCCATTTTGCTATATAATACTAAACACACATACTGCTTGTTAAATATGTAATAAAAACAGGGGGACACCATACTTTCTTAGAAAATATTAGCGGTACAACAGATAAACTGAGCCTTTTCAGTCCTATTTCCAGGAGGGGGTGGGGTGGGGGAATCGGGGTGGGTGTGGAGAATATTATTGAAGTTCCAATTATTAGCCATTCAGAAGTTTTCTTTTTGTTGAAAGTGAATAGGAGTGAATTTGGGGATATTCCGGAGGAATAATTTTTAACCTATGGAGCACTTTGCACCCTCCAACCGTTGAATTTGAAATGCCAATTTTTTGGTCCGTCCCATCACACTATCGACCCAGTAGAACGCATAAATGGTTGTGTTGTGTCTTTTGTTGATTTTTATTCCATTTTAAGATGTCTGCGTACTTTTGTTAGGAAATTCAGCTTGTTTTGAAAAATCCGACAAATCACCATGTTGTAGCCCCATAAGAGCAGGGAAATGAACGTCCTCTACTCCCTTAAGCGATAATGCGATTCGGCCGTGTTTCGATCGAAGTGAAACAGACGACCGTGTACCCTTCAAAGATAATGGGATTTATCGAAAGTTGCATGGCTAAGTCTGGGTCTCCACTCCCCGTTACTATAACGTTCCACCGTTTCGATGAACTCTTGGTGTAGATGCTCCAAAGATGGGTGAATTCTAACGTTGGTATTGATATACGACTTGCAGAATAGACAATGAGCAGGGCTTCAATATGGAAGTGTGTTTCATATGAAATCCATGTGCCGCTAGTGGGCTGGTCTCTTGTTCAGCGAATAGAGTATGGACAACGAATTTCTAATTTAAACAGATCGTGCAGATGAACGATACTGTTATGTCCAACCATATTTTTTGTGTGATGTTTTTCTTTCTCAAGGAAATCCACCATTTCTTGTGTGAGTTGTCTTCAAATTGGTGTGAGCAAACTTTCCAAAGATTTTCTTCTCAAGATTTTTTTTAAACAGGGATATTCGAGTGAAAGTTTGTATCACAAAAGTAAGACAAAGATGACGATGATTGATGATTTTATAACATTAAATGGCAGCGAGTAATGACCCTAAAACGGATAGGGGGTCAGTTAACGGATAGGGTGTCAGTTAACGGATAGGGGGTCAGTTCCAACAACTGTTTAATAGAAATGATTATGTCCATTCCATGCCCTTTATACCTAACCAGTCAATCTGGTTTAGTAAGAAATATGCCTGGTTCATTGATATTACAGTTTACTTGCATCCCTGGCCATATCACATAGACCCCCCCCCCCATAGGTGTTCAATCAATCAGGGATTCAGATAAGTTTTTTTTGCACCATCACATATACGTACATTTTCCGAGGACATGCATTGTTTCAATTTACAGACAATAATCTCGGTTTGTCGTAAGTGTTAAGAACAGCCCTTCATCTTGTCCCGTACCAATTTGATGTATTTATCTCTGTTTTAATTGGTGCTGTTTGTGGTTGGCTGCTGGATATTGAATGTCGGATCTTACGCTCATACTTTAAAAGGTTATAATAGATTTTGGTTGCATCGATTTCAACAATGCGCGTGGGCCATCCAACGTAGGATGGAAACTTCTGCCAAGGCAGTGTGACTTCACATGTATCTAATTACGCTCAATCTTCCCAGTCAGGCTTACATTTCGCTGACTCTAATCAAAATAATCAGACGTTCTAGTGTTTCGAAAGGTAATTATTGTGCAGAGGCGAAGAGTGGACATAGAACTTGATTTACAATGACGATCTCGCGACTTACCATTAACCTGATACTGGTAACCATCGGTATAAATCACGCATATGTCACTTATATCATATACATATGATGTTAAGCCATAAAAGTCTCCGGTGAGGAAATAGATCACTGAAATAAAATATATTGGGAGAAATCGAAATGCTAATCATTCCATTTGCGAGCATTTTCGGGACAACATTTGTTGTAATTATCACATTTGTGATGTAAAGTATTGTACAGTAAAAATTCGACCAATTGTTATTAAAATATTTTCCATCGGCTGCTATTTAAACATTTTCAAGCAAGAGTCACGTTTAATAACAGCATGTATGACGAGCACTCGTCTTTCGTTTATTTCATTTCAAGCTTCCATCTAACTTGCTAATGGCCCTAGCATTTGTCACAGGCCATCATGGAGTATTCATCCCAGGTCCTAGGAGCTCTCTAGACATTTTGATCCCTAACTTCCTCTCAAATTAAATTTCACCATTTTTAGCATGACTGAATGTGGGTATGCAAAGGCTTTCAATAAAAATCACAGCATTCATTACAAACCTCACACGAATTTACCATAAAATTGCTATATTAAAAGATCAGAATCCTGCTAATTGAACTTTTCTGTTTATTCTATTTCTGGTTGATGTTAATTCAGTACAGAAAATAACATATCAATTCGTTATCACTATCCAGCGACTCGAGTCAACAACACTGAAATATAGCCTAATCACAATAGGAATTAATTTACTAAACTGTCAAATGTTTTATCCCTATGTAAAGACTGCTGACAAAATATTTCCAACCTTTGAGGATCTAACATCCTTTCTCCATTGCCTGGTTTGCTCGAGCACCATCCAAACAGGCTCTGCCAAAACCAGGCTCTAATGAACTACCGTGATGCCTAATTTTATAGCTATTTTCATGCTTCTAAATCGCCATTATTGCTTGATCAATAGCGAGGTAACAGGGCGACTAAAAGAGGTATTTTGTGCCAAGACCATTGAAGAACGAAGTCCTTATTGGCAAAGCCATTTAGGCCAATTTACTGGCATGTCGAGTAATCTATGACCGGCTTCACAACTCCGCGCAGACTGAAGACTGGATAGTACATGCCACATCTCACGGGACATTTAGAGGTACCCGGACGAACTTCGGCTTACGTTGTCTACGACCATAACTTGAATTACAACACATATAAGGGAAGTGGGAAGAGGTGCCGACATACTGACTGCGTCATATGACTTCACAGAATAGTCTTCTGGTGAACCTATTCTGAAGCACATACCAAGAATCTAACGATTCGTGATATGTGTTGTATCTCAGGTACGCTTTTATTGTACCTGTTCATGTGGCAACACTCACCACTTGAGCACTTGAACTTTCCAGCATTCGGTGCCTCAGATGTAATCCTATTCACAGAGTAGCATCCTGAGGACCTATTATGTCGTTGTTGTCACATCTGTCATAGCCGTGCTTCAGGTATTTTCGTTTATACTCCATATTTCACTACCTGAGATGAAATATGTATGAAATACCGATAAGGAATAAAAATCCAAATAAAATAAAGATTGAATGTAAGCCATTTATCCGAAATATGCAGGCGTCGGATTTGGCATTCCCTAGTAGACTGATTGGCCAGGCGTCAGGGTAATGTTACTGAACGGTGTATCATGGCTGCCTTCGACACAGTGGTTCAGTGTGAGAGAAATACAGAGAATTAAGGTTTAACGTCGCGTTCAGTAATATTTCAGCCATATAGCGACGATCAAACAAAATTCTAAGTACTCAAGCCAGTAACTTAGTAATCCAACACATTAAAACATACTGTAATAAATATTGACCCCAGGCCGAGTTTGGAGTAGTATATATGATAAAATTGTTTATTGCTGTATGGCCTATAATATTACAAGATCATAACCCATGAGGGTTGGGTTTCGCAGACAGAGTATGATATGGCATTCCGGTACTAATCCAGGGCACAAAGAAAACAACACAGTGACTGTTCCAGTAGCAGTTACAGGATAGAAGGACACAAATACATAAATCAGCTCAAACATGTAAATTTATTCTTCAGGAATCAGCACAACTGCATATCTTTACCATATTCTCGTACATGGGGTTAGCTCCAGTGATTTACTCTTCATATACTACTAATCCAGATTGGGTAGCTTTACATGTAAATCCACTTGACAGCATACAGACACAACTGGGTATATTAAAAGGCTTCATAAATGGAGTGAGCTCCTCTTTGGTAGTGATCTGCTCCTTATATACTACTAACCCAGACCCGCTTCAGCATGTAGCCTATACCCTACATGTATATCCTACACCATATCCAAATATACTGTGTTGCATTACACGCCCATATGGCACTACACAATAGGGGTACCTTTATTATACCCTATCAGGCCACCACTGCGCTGTATCTATTGATGTGTACCCACCGGTGACGAGCAGTCGATTCCCATTGCTCGTTTCTCGCCCCAATTTATAGACTTTTGCCCGGATTGTCACGTGACCCAACCACAGAGATTTGGCACTACTTCCAATCATAAAAATCTTCAAAATTCACATGAGTACATTTCCGTCTTGTGCTCAAGTTGGGCTTCTTAATATTTTGATCTACTGAATCGATCAACACCAAAAGGTATAAATGTTTCATTTAAAATAACAAAAAGCACAACAACTTTTACCCGATTTGAAGACTGACCTAGATTTACAACATGGCGAACATGGCAAACTAACCGTCGTACTACAATAATAAAATACTAAATATTAATTACTGAACCAGCTTGTGCTCTATTTGTGCTGCGTAATAATTTTTACTGAAGATTCAAATAATATTAATGTTTTGGGTGAAAGACAATGATTTAAGTTGGAGCACAAGCTTCTATTCTAGTTGGTCGGCGAAACTCCCATGTTTCATAATGGCGATCAGGTTCGACTGGCCGAAGCGATCGTTTTGGTCATTAAAATATCATGAACTATTAGCCAACGGCCTGAAATCACAATTTTCCCGGACACTAGAATAATCAAAGAACATTGTCTTCAAAGGGGAAAACTTACTGTTCAGGAATAAATTTATTACAGAATTAAATTCACGGTAGCAGATACTGTAGTCCGCGCAGAAAGTCCGCACATAATTGTCAGAATTACGAGTCAAACATCACAAATAATGTCAATAAAACACAATGTAAAGTACTGTTATCCTGGAATGAAGAGGGTGAATACAATAATCCACTTCTAAAACAACAACATTATAGACATCGCCTGGAAAAAACTAATCACGCAAAAACATGCCAGGCTGCAAGTTGCGATGGCGGATACTATGAGAGACAATGTAACATTGACTTGAGAACGATACTAGTACCTGTATCGAAACGTCGTCCTGAATAAACTAGAAGTTGTTATCCATAAGCAATTTGTTTATTTATCTATGAGAGACAAGAGTATACTTGTTGAAAACACTTCAATTTACTATGAGTAATGATAAC
Source organism: Hanleya hanleyi (assembly GCA_036873755.1). NCBI lineage: Eukaryota > Metazoa > Mollusca > Polyplacophora > Lepidopleurida > Hanleyidae > Hanleya > Hanleya hanleyi. The sequence goes on from JAVTVY010025678.1 coordinate 97,031, forward strand.
TCCAACAGGTCTACAGTCCACGTATTACTGGATTCGATGATATAAAATCAAGGTACGTCTGTAGTTTTCTTATAGTGTCTCAATTATGTCGGTAAGATTCCAAAAACGAGTAAGGTTGTACCAAAGATATTGCGTCACGTAGGGTCCAGTTTTCAACACTGCAACACATTCACCAGGAATCCAGGAAATATGACTCACAGTCATTACAATACACACATTAAAAATTATGCAACAAACCGATTTCTCTCAAATAAAGACACAGTCCTCTCTCACCCGACTAAAAAGATCTCCCAAAATAGTCGTTCGATTAAAATCTCTTACAATCTTAAAATCTATTCAGTCGACTAGAATATATTTCACTGTGGCACTGGGGCCACTCTATCACTTGTAGGCGCCGTCGTGAGTGAAATATGTTTGAAAGCGACATTCACAGAAGGGGATTTGGCTTAATGTCACATTCAAGTTTATTTCACTCATATGGTGACAGTCAGTTTGGTTGGTGGAGGAAGCCTGAGTACCCGGAGTTTCACACATTGACATTCATAGATATATATATTAAGACCTTATATTAAGACCTTTGATTTCTTCTAGTCTGATTGAACTGGATATATGTTATCCATGATATCGCCAACTTAGAATGAACCAAATATGGAAGAATCCCTATATCAGATTGTGAACGTGGATACTATTTCTGTCGGCGAAGTGATGTCATCATAATAATGTACTTTAATATCATCGACTATTCTAGAGAGACTGATCTGTTGTTTTGCGCCGACTATGCTGAGTAAAAACCAGTTATCGCCGATTGGGCATTATCCCTGATCGATAATTGGTTTTTAGTCATTCCAGATGGTCACAAGGTCTCAGAAGAGCCTGGGTGACTTACATGCACAGTGTATACGCACCTGTCGATGTAGTGTATACAGACACGTGGAATTGATTAGTTAAACCAGGTGCAGGGCAAGTCAGCTGTATTTTAAATGTTGCCTTGAGAAATAGCTTAGCGGAATCATTGGCATCAATGATGTATCTACATCAGCACGCATTGGGAGATAGACTGTAAGGCAAACGCCTGCGCTCACATTCATTAGGCTACCGCGTTCATAATCGAGAGATCGTATTGGCGTGAGGCATCAGCTTAATGAGTATAACTGACCCTATCGATAGTTGACTCTATCTATTATTAGATCATATTAACACTGAATATATACACACCGAACCATTTGAAGTGATCATGGTATATTTTGTTATATTGCCGTTTTACCCAAATGCAATTGAATACATCAGCTGAAATACATGTATGTTTCACGTGGTTTTTACACTAGATTTCTTTTCGTGAGTTTCGATGGGCTAATCAATTTTCGCTATTTTGAGCATAGGTGATAGTTTCCTATGTTATATTTATTTATTTTTCCTCAGTAGAAGGGGTTTAAAACCTAAGTATCCGTGTTTTCGACCTTCCTGTTAAATCTCTCGACGCCTGCGGCGTCTCTGAGTTTGACTCGATCTTCTAAAACGGGGCTATACCACCAACTGCCGATTTTTAGGTCAGTTTTTTTTCGATTTTTTCATTTATGTCATTTCTCCGGAAAAACTTCATGACAATAGTAAATAATAGTCTAATGTGAAATCAAAACAAATCCCCACTTTTCCTCTCAGAAAAGCAGAAATTTTGATGGAAAACACATCACTCTTCTGGTAACCCACATGGCCGCCATTCTAAATTTACCCATGATCCTCTAATCGGGGCGTCATGCAAATAACCTCAAAATGACCCCAATATGATAAGCTACAAAGTCACGGAGTGTCAGCGCTCTCAAATTTTTGTCGTTCCGGAAATAGAATAGAAAGTTTGGGAGGGGGGCATGTGGGCGTCAAATTACTCATGGTGTTCGTACAAACGGACACAATCAAATCTTGATTGAGATAATCATTTTTCAAATACCGACTTTATGGTAACCGTTGGCGAACATGTACAACTTGCAAGCAATAACGTATTTTCCCTACTGTACATGTAACCTTGGTGATGTCGATACCGTCGAGTTTTTATCTGCAGATAATTTCGTTGAAATGCGTGCAATGGTTATTATCAGTGATATGGTATAATATGCTGTGGAGTAATTTGATCATACCAATCCTGGAATGAAAAGAAGGCTGGAATATTTCTTACTAGTATAGGTATATTAGTTATCATAATAGCCATATTCGCCATTATATTTCCTAAAAATTGCATATGACTTCAATGTTTTCACGTTTCATAAATCTTGCTATGATTGGTGCGCATAAATGTATCTTGTTCTTCCAATGTATCCTTGCTCTTCAATGCATAAGGACATGAAATCTCCTACATGTCTTATCCTTTTCGCTCCTAGAAACCAAAGTGTATCATGGTAGATCCATGCACGAATACGTCTATTGTTACAATCTGGAGAGTAGTTATTCCATGATTAACCGCAACAATAAAATGATGGTGGAAAACGCTGTCGGCGTACTCACAAGAAGTCATATTTACAGGACGGCAGCAAATCCTGAGTCTATGTGATGCACTATTTTGGGCCTGATGGGAGTTGTTAATATTATCGTATGAATTAGGCATTTCCAGTATCTGCAAACTGTACTAAATCACTGGCCAAACATCGATAGGGTTATTTACATTAGCCCTACCTGGCCTGGGTGGGGGCGGGGGGGGGGGGCCCTGTTGGTTTTTCTCTTCTATCTCCGGAACGACAAAAAAATTGAGAGCTGAAACTCCGTCACTTTTTCGATTATCATATTGGGGTCATTTTGAGTCTATTTGCATGACCTCCCGAGCAGAGGATCATGGGTAAATTCAAAATGGTGGCCATGTGGGTACCAGAAAAGTGATGTTTTCGTCATGTTTCTTCAAAATTTTTGCTTTTCTGTATGGAAAAGTGGGTAAAAGTTATTTTATTTCATATCAGATTATTTTTTACTAATTTATCATGCAGTTTTTGCGAAGAAAAAACAAAAATAAAAAATGCGGAAATTCTGACCGAAAAATCGTCCAAAAACGCTCTTTTTGGAAATGACATCACAGTGACGTCATTATGGCGGCCATCTTGGATTTTTCACATTTTCTTGTAGGGCTTGACCCAAAGATATAGCGTGGCAAGTTTCAGCCCACTAGCCTCGGCGATAGCGAAAATATATAGGGAGGGGACACTTTCCGCCCCCCTGCCCCCTCCCAGGCTGCGGTACACCCCAAATCGCCCAGGCCAGATTGGGTTAATACAAAATTCACACATTTTTGCTTAATATATACTTCACCATTTTATATTGAGTAAATAACTGGCCTATTAGTCAACCGGAAACACTATCAGTCAAACAGTTTGAGCTATTTCTTACTTTCGGTGGTCTTCGTGAATACTGGATGGTTCAACGTCCCGCTGAAGATTGTTCCTTTGCTGTATTTTCATAACGCAAGATGATTGGATAAAGAATGAGATGTTAGAAAGCTGGACGAACTATAAAGCACAAGGGCCATACAGCAACGAGTCAGAAATTTTATTTATATCAAGCTTCTCGACTTGAATGCTGTAATTGAATAATATAGTGTCTACCTTTCTTATATTGTATTGACAAAATTTCACATTATTACTTAAGAATGTCCGCTGTTGTTTTTGACTTTGGTGGCCATTTTGCCGGTTTTTTCTATAAGGTTATCTCTCTTCCCTAGGTTAAGAGATAGGGATTTTGTTTAAAAGCCTTCTGAGAATTTTGTACAGCAACATCCAATTTGATAATTTTTTATAGACATTGTGATTATCTGCAAACAGTTAGAATATAAGAAAAAGTTAAGCCCTCATTATCAGAAAATAAACATCGCATAGGATAGTCCTCTCAACCCATAACTAGTACACTAGTTAGTATACTGCTTACTGTGGTTTCCCGGAAAGGGTATAACGTTTTTTCGATAAGTAAACAGTGATCAGAGAGAAGGAGAGAGAAAGAGAGAATTAAACTTAACGTTCAGTAAGATCCAGCCTGCTTGAAGTTCGGTGTTAAAATTATCTTATGAATTAACTTTTTCGAGAATGGAACTTCTTCATGGAGGACACATGTCTACTCAATATCGTATCCAACGCTTGAATTCTAGGATTTCTGTAAAATCTGAAAACTCACTAGCACACACCGAGAGGATCATTTACCTAAAAACTATTCACATATTGTTATTGCACAGGGTCTGCTGACGTCCTGTAAATGACTAACGTTTAACCGCTGATGACAACTGGGATAACATTATTCTTATTTGGGACCTCACAGCATATTATAGTGGATCCGAGTTGGTAATGCTTGTAAAAATGTTCGTATTTTTACCGGTAGTGCTTCTGAAAATACAGATCAATTGTGCCGATTTTATGATAGGAAAATCACGAGGTCTTGTCAGCAACTTTGGAAAATGTTGTCCGTTTCTCTCTAGTAAGAGACCGGCTTGTATTTATATATATATATATATTTATTATACATGTAGTACAGATAATCCAATGGAAAGCTTTCAATTTGATCACGTGGCTGTCCATTATCTTTCCCGTATTGGACTGCCTGTGAAAGCTGTATTGGACAGTTTGATGAACCTGTATTAGACGACAGTAAAGAGAGACAACTGTATCACGTGTTGATCATGTGACTCTTGTCGTCTGCTGTGGGCTTCTTCCGTCGCTGCATGCATGGATGTCACGATGTTGACAAAGGGAGAAATAGATACCTTTGTGCAGGATCAAATCCCGAAAAACACAAAAAAGAAGACCAGCAACGATGTGAAGACGTTTATGAAGTAGTTGAACTCATCTTTGGCAGAGGAGAAGCGAAATGTGTGGGAAATTTCAGCTGCGCAGCTCAACCAGTACTTGCGGTCATTTTATTTGACGGTGAAAAAGAAGAAGGGAGATGATTATGAGCCGGACAGCTTAAAGAGAATGCAGAATAGCATAGATAGCTACCTGAATGAGCATCACTACGGAGCCAGTTTGATTAGAGGAGATGAGTTTCGCTCCAGTAGGGATGCCCTACACGCCAAACGCCGGGCTTTACGGAAGGATGGGAAAGGACGAAAGCCGAACAGATCGGACCATCTCACGGAGGAGGAAGAGGAAGAGGGAGGTATGCCTCCTGTCTTGATAAACGGTAGATACATATTTTCATATGAATAATTTGCAAAAAGATAATTCGGCGCTGTGTAAATCATGAGATTTTACTGATCCATACTGCAGTAAGTTGAAAGGAGTGCGGTGTCGAAAACTGGAGTCTGTATCAATGCATGGAATGGAAGCTGGATATGCAGTATCTGTATATATTTTCAATCTGTATAGCATATTAAGGAACCTTTTTTAATTTAATGCCTTATGAGTACCATAGCTAAAGGAATTGAGTTATGTTACCGCAGTGGCATATCTGCCACCTTTAAATTTGAGAGCACAACACCCTTTATGCGCCCCCCCCCCCCAAAACAAAACACTTTTTGGACATGATTGCTGCTGGAAGGATGAACAAGCGCTGGATGAGCGCACAGACCTCCGTCGAAGCAACAGGGTGCGTAGGGGAATACATCACTGAATAATATAGGGCCGGATGCCAAGCTCAATTTTGCATTTGTTGGACGTTAACTTCACCAATGGTAATTAACCTGGGAGTGAGGGTTCCGCACTAGCATGTGCAGCTAGGGATGTGGAAGTCACATTCCCCGCAAATAATTTTTGTCTGATTTCACGTGCTTGAAATATTGGAGTATGGAATAGAGTATATTAACGGAAAACCTGGAATACTGCTTGAGATATTAGGCCTCTTCTCACCCCCACCTCCCCTGAGAGGACGCCCCAACCCAAACCAACACGTTAGCGGCAGAAATAAGACCCTGTGTGCCTAGTTTTACCAACTTGCATGTGATTTTGTGCTATAGATCATAGATATAGATATAGATGTGCCCTACACATCAACACTTTATATTTTGTAGGTGTACAGTATAGCATCTTCATTGACAGAATCCTCCACAAAACACACCTGATTTTACCGACACTCCGTTCTGATCTGTCTCAGCATCATGTGATGAGGATTCATTGCGCTCGGAATAATTTTGTATACAGGTGTTACAGTTCACCTTCACCATTATGTATCAATTACCATAGACTTGTACATGTATCACATTAATATTGAATGGTGATGGCTGATGAGAATATTGCTCATATGAAACAAATGGCTGGATTCCAGCAAATAAATAGTTCATGTTAATCATAAACAACATACAATTAATAATACTATCAAATAATTATGTTTATTCCTTGTCGACATCAATATATTACAGACAATATTATGACTGAATCATGGTAAGGAACCGTCTCCAAAAATCGTTCGGTTTTTCGTCGAGAAATCTGTATTTTTTTCTCGATATCGAGATTTTCAAAGGTGAGAGGGAATGAAAACTCGAAAGATTCGCGAAGTCGGTTTTCTTTCGTTATTTTGATCGGTTTTTATTCGAGAGAAATTTCTCGAATGAAAAACTATATCGAGAATCAGTCGAGAAACCTTCGAAAATTTTCCCAGTGGACAAAATAACGATTAAAAACCGATGGAAGTAGTGCCGCTATTGACTTCGCCTAGCCTGGTACCCTAATTTACTATCACATTGCTTACCTGTACAAGTCAGCTAGGGAACCAGGCTACATCGTTCAGCCGCGGGAATCTGTGCCAAGTCGTCAGTTTAGCGAGAACGTTACAGTACAGTTTATAATTATTGTGTCTCAACCAGCCAAATTGTGTTTGTATATCAAATCCTTGAAGTAGTTGTGTAGGAAGGGGTCAGTTAGGCAATTCAGTTTACATTGATAGCGTACACGGCAACTGTGATTGAAGAAGAAAGAGAAATCGCTATTTGGACGACGATGACAACAACAACAACAACAACACATGACAGCGGAAACTGTCAGTCCAGTATCCATGCAGCTTCCCTCTATGTATTAGCAAGTAAGTATATGCCTACGGGAGAATAAAGAATGACGCCGGATACAATTTTGTACAAGTACATTCTAACTGTATTTACGAGCTTTCAGGGAATTACATTGTCCATCCCCAAGTAGAGTGACATTTTTTTCTTAATACCGGTATTTGGAAATATCGAGAAATATAGCTCACTAAACACTGAATTCATATTGTATACTCATGAAAAAGAAAGATTATAAAATAGCTTTTCATCGGTGGCACAGAAGGTGCTTTCGTGTTATATAGCACCACATGTTCATTCAAGAAATATTTTTTTTTTTTTGAAATCACACAATTTACCAAGAATTTTTTCATTTAGATAGATAGCATTTATTTGCACATTTATGCCCCAGGGCTAAAAGCAATACAATACAGACATATAGGACATTATAAGACCATTTAAGTTACTGACGTTGGTCATTGTTGTCCAAATGCCGTAAATTGTTCGCTGAACCATAGACCAGTCATTACGTCGTCAAATATCATGTATTGGTATGTGTTTATTCCTCATGATGTGTATGAAGTACGCATTAATTCTTTCGCGGAAGATCAGAAAAGTCCGGATAGTAATCATTTATTGTCGGCAAAACTGAACTTCCAATGTAGGCTCAACTCTTTGTCCTTTCTACACGACCTACTGTTGTAACTTACATACGTAAAAATGATTTCATTGCTGATCAGTTCCTATAAATATAAAAGATAAACTGTCAGCGATAACATGTGGTTTAAATTAACGTATTACCGTAAATACTGCTATGGGTCGTACGGGGAAGTCGGATGTTCAACTTCAAGCTAATCCGAACTGATCTGCTTACGTTGAATAATTTGGCAAACTAACACTAACCAATACTAACTATATTCATCTCCTACTTAGTTCTTAAAAATAACAACGGACAAAATACGTTAGTTTTTCATTCTAAAGCGCCGGCAATAGTTCAGTTTTATTCTGACCTATACTTTATAGCGCAATCACGCACAGCGGCGTACACAGGTGTTAGCCTAATAATGACGTCATTGTATTCATTCGCCTCTCGATGGTTTCGCGATATTCTCTCGACGCTTTCTCGATCAAAATTTCTCGACATTCTCTCGATCGAAAAAAACCGATTGATTCTCGATGGGTCAAAAAGAACGAATAAAAACCGATATCGAGAAAATCGATCGAGAATTTTGAAAACGATTTGGGTTTTTCCATTTTATTTTCTCGACATTCTCTCGATGAATTCCCGATAGGATCGGGATTTCTTCGAGAAAACCAAAGAAAATTCGCGATTGAAGGAAAAACGATAAATGGAGACCGTTCCTAACAGATATTCAAGGGTATATATTTCTACACTAAACTGAAGGAGACCCATGATGCTTATTATATTATGTTGTAAAACTTCACTTGCTAATCTCGATTATGTTGCTTATTGTGAAAATAAATGAAGTTATGAAAATATATTTAGTATGATTGCCCATTGCCCTCAAATTAGAAATATCTTCAGCAGCTAAAGTTAAGCCAATCATAACAATATATAACACCATGGTATTGTCGTAATATCACCCAGGTATTAAGAATGTAATGAGATACATATACCTGTTCTTTGAATGAATGGTCTGTGTTGTCGGTGTGTCTGATATCCCCCTTGCAAAGACAAGACAATTTTCTATGTAATTTAGTATTTATTGATATATTTATTGATTTTCGTTTTGTCTAATTGTCTTCTGTTCAAGTCATTTGGCATCGGTAAAACCTGAAATGTATATCATGATTTCCTTCTTTGATCTAGTGATAGTGTCTGTTAGGTTCCAGATCACGGGGGCTGAACAAAACATGTGAAATGTGATCGTATGGTGATCGTATGGCAAATAAATGCCCAGTGGTATGTCCAGGGCTTAAAACTAAAAAAAAAAAAAAGATTGGGAAAGGTTCTATCCATGCTATCAGTCAAAAATCTCAATAATGTAGGCCTACATGTGGAATGTAGAAACTCCTTTGTTTCAACTACAATTCAGAATAAGTTTTCAGAATATCAGGTTTTAACAAGCAAATTATTTTTCATCAACAAGTGTCACACACACAATGTGGATGTCACTAAACTGTTAGGATAAATGAAAAGAAAAGATTTACATTGTTGTCAAACAAAAAGTATATGTATACTATGTATCAGCTTTATTAACCCTACCTGGCCTGGGGAGGGGAGGGGGGGTCGGAAAGTGCCCCCCTAGTGAACTTTTCTCTGCTGCTCCAAAACGACAAAACCGAGGAGGCTGAAACTTGGTGACTTTTAAGCTTATCTTATTGGGGTCATTTTGAGCCTATTTTCATATACCCCCGGGCAGAGGATCATGGGTAAATTTAAAATGGCGGCCATGTGGTATCCGCGAAAGTCGTGGTTTTCAATCTTTTCGCTCCATTTCTTCACATTTTCCTTGCCTAAAGGCCTGGAAAGTCTTTTATTTATGCAAAACTAATTATTCTATATTTTATTTGATTTTTTTCGAGAGAAAAATCGGGAAAATGAAAAAAATCGACCCCAAAAAGGTCGAAAAATGGCTTCCGAGAAGATGACGTGACTGTGACGACATCATGGCGGCCATCTTGGATTTTTTTACATTTCCCGGTAGAGCTTGAACCAGAGATACTGTGTGGTAAGTTTCAGCGCTCCAGCCTTAGTGGTAGAGAAAATATATAGGGGGCACTTCCCCCTCCCCCCGGCTGCGATACACCCCAAATCGCCCAGGCCAGATAGGGTTAAATAAGTTTACAAACTCACGCAGGTAGATCAATTTGGTGCTTCTGCAAAATCAAACCATTATTCAACTGTTTTCACTCATTCATTTCAAATGGACTGTAAAGCTGAGAATGGTATCCTGAGGCAAGGTAATTTGATAGATTCAAGCATAATTTCAAAGGAAGGAAAGGAAGGTCGTCTGTTTTTGACAGCATGGTAATTCTTTTTCCCTTTCTACTAACTGATATCTATAGTATCACGTTGCTGGATGTCACCATTTCTTCAAACGGGAATATAACAATTGCTTGCCGATCGCACCTACTCGTCACTACAGAGTTAATCGTTTCCAGAATTGAATATCTGGCAGGCCAAAAATCCTCATTTTTTCGGGAAACGAAAATGATGATTCCTTTATCGACCCCCTGTTTTTTCGCCTTTTTAAAATGCCCGTTGGACGGAGAAACGTTCACATGTCTAACAAGAAAATCATTTCGTTTATTTTCTCTGGATGGTGGGTCGAATTTGACACATTTTCGTACATTTTATGGAGTTTTTCAGAAAAGTTGAAGGTTTAAGGAGGATTGTACGTCTTTCCTTTTCAATTTCAATAGCTCACTTGTCTTCTGGAATAATGGTGTGAGTGTGCTCATTCGGAAGATATATACTTTTACAGGGGTTTAGTTAAAGATTTTACATATATTTAAGGCCGAAGACCCGAACCCATGTCTATTTTTTAACTGCACATCATTTAAGTGTGGAATGCACCCTCCCATTACGTGTAACTTGTGAAGCATGATGGGAGGTGGAACCCGACTACAGAAGAAAGGGCGATTGAAATGCATTGCAGTGAGGGTTCCCCATTATTTTGATAGTGTTTAAACACTTGGCTTCAAAATTTCGTCGGGCAGAATAGCAATCCCTATTGGAAATCCCATGAGTCGTGGGTTGCCCATATGACAATTATTTGGCGGGAGATTTCACGTTGCTCTCCTAGATCTCCGTCTGATCGACGGAGGTAATAAAAATACTCCCAAAGCCAGGCACTTTGTGCATTTGGTAAAATCAACTGTTATGAATTAAAAGAAACACAATTTTGTTCCTGTTTTGCACGGCTACATATAGCTTGTTTGAAACGTTCTCGCATAGCAGACTTTCATTCAAATTCCCAAACTGTATAATCTGCTGTAACTATATCACCATTAGAATGCAGAACAAATGGGAATAGGAAACTTTTTTTATTATTTATAAATAGCTTTTTTGGAACTGTTTAAAAGCCACGTGCTTAAAATGCGCTAGATTGTGGAAAATAAAGCCTAAAATTTCAAAATTTTCTTGGAGGGCATGCCCCAGACCCCACTAGAGTTGGCCGGCATAGTAACATTTTTTACAGTTGCCCCCCCAACACACACCTTTTAAGACATTCCGACGTCCCTGTACCGTACTGTTTTTCAAAAATCTGTTTTTATAGTTTGTGTTCTGGATAGACTGGGAGCAAAGTTGCCCTAGAATATATGTCTATTATGTTTTCCAGGTATTGTGGGACCGCGAAATCAGGGGGAAGAAGAATCCAGTGTCATTACAGAGCGCTATTTGGTGGCGGAATTTTTTTTTTCGGTTTAAGAGGCAGGGACGAGCATCACAAGTTGAGATGGGGTGATCTAACCATCGAGGTGGATGCTGATGGCAGGCGATACATCTTGGATAGGGAACGGGACACCAAAACTCGAAAGGATCCGGATGATGAGAGAGCTTTTCCTTCAAGGCTATATGAGACACCAGGAAGTCCGGATACCTGCCCTGTGGAGCTCCTGTTGGAATACACTAACAGGTAAATATCAAAAGTCTTGTTGTATCTCAGTTTACTCACACCTCGGTAAGGCCTGATCCAGTCCGAGTTAGTCGGCCCTCATCTTTACACACCAAGTCGAACACTGCACGCACGTAAACGTTGGTATAGTATTTAAATTCATAGTTGAAGATGTAAAAACAAATCCATTCACATTTTCGCAGTGGCAAAATCTAGCCCTATACAGAAAAAATTTAGAAAATAGCTACATCTCACACTCAAATGTGTTTCTTTTCTTTTATAATTCTCTGGGAATCCAACAAAAATCTGGAATAGAATGCACAATGTTTCTATGTTAGTGGTACGGTACTAGAGCTGTAACAGCACACTTGCTGAGCCCTATTTCTGTTTGTTCATTCAGGAGGCCTCTCGATATGTGCAAACCGAACTCTCCGTTTTATCTACAGCCAAACAGGTTCTACCAGACTAGCAAGAGCGGTGTTTCGTACAAATGTCAGCGTATGGGAGAGCACAGCTTGAAAAAGATAATGAAGGAGATGGCCAAGGAAGGAGGATTACCAGGGCGTAAAACAAATCACTCGGGGAAGAAAACAACAGTAAAGCGCTTACGAGAAGCATCCATCGACCCCTTTGACATAATGCAACTCACTGGGCACAAAAATGTTCAGAGTTTGAATCATTATAGCAGTGTGACAGAGAAAAAACAACGTCAGATGTCCGATATCCTGGTAAAGGCGGGTGAAGCAGACGAGGAAATGCCTTCTACGTCCAACAAAGACAACAACAACAACGAGGACTTTCCCGACGATTTAGATGTGGACGCGCTTCTGAAATCGATCGAGAATTACGAGTGCTAACCGGTTAGAGGAAATAATTTAAGCACGAACAGCGGATCGGAAACTTCCGAGTTTGTACTTAGTACACAGTCTCTTGGCCTGTCCAATCCTTTATTCCCGTCCGCTAATATATCTGGTGGCACATTTAATATCACAATAAATTTGGGTGGAAATGGATGCTAAATTCAATTTCTTGTTTATAAAGGTAGATGAAATACAGTGGGAATTTTGATAACTTTGGAAGCAAATCAAATGGTTTTATGCGCCCGTTGGCTTGAAAGATAGCTTTAAACTACACCTTGACAATTTGATTTGCCCAAAGTTAGTGTTATGAACGTCCGTTCAGTTTCGCAATACAACATTGTCTGTGATATATCGTATCCATGATTTATTTATGAGTGGAATTATATATTTTGTCGTTGAAACATCAACTTGTCTCGTGTTGTATCTTGTGTCATTTCATGTATAATAAATAGGTAATTATACAATGTTGAGTCCAATATCGATTTTTTATTGCACTCGTCCACGTTGTGTTGAAAATCCGATTTTCAACACAACGTGGACTCGTACAATAAAAATCCATATTGGACTCAACATTGTATAATAACCTCATAGTATTTTGTACCCGGCTTGGAGTTTGGTGTTAATATTGTCTTACGAATTAGGTATTTCTAGTATGGAACTTTTACATGGAGATCGGATGAGTACTGACTGTATGATTCGGCGCTGGTGTTCTAGATTGTCTGCAAACTCTTATGAATCACTAGCTACATACCAAGAGAATTGTTTACCTTAAAACGATTCACATATTCTTATTTAATATATATTTCATCCTGTTACATTGAATAAATAGAACGCTTTTCTAATCAACCGGAAAACTCTATCAGTCAAACAGTATTAGCTGTTTTCCGCTTTCTGTAGTCTTCATGAAGATTGAGTGATTTAACGTTCCGCTGAAGGTTGCCCATTTGCTGTATTTTAATAACGCAAGAAGACGGGATCAAAAGTGCTTAATGGTCCTTCTGGTTTATGATACGTTCAACTTTAAAAAACCTAAACAGCCAGAAATCTATTTATATCAATCTTTACAACGGGCATTATTGGAACGGAATAATATAGTGCCTTCCTTTCTGATGTATTGGCACAATTCCAGATTATTACTAACAACCATTGGGAATGTAGACCGGTATACTAATCCAACAGTTATGCTTCATAAATCAATGAGCATCCGGCTGAATGTGAGTAGTAGAGGATAACAACCAACTGTGATTGATGTAAACCGTGATCTTACACCTCTTGAACAGCATGTGAAGAGCTGCGCATTCAAATGTATTGCATAAGAAAAGGGTAGCTATTATGTTCGCGTCTGAGTACATAGCCACTTCTCCGATAAATTAAACTTTATCTAGCGAAGATGAAGTCAGTTACATCCAGTGAAAAACCATGACCTGGAAAAGGGAGAGCGAGAATCAATTTTAACGTTCAGCAAGATTCAGTTGTATAGCGACGATCAAACAAAACTCTAAGTTAAAATAAGTTAACATTCTAATAACACTCTTAAAGTATGTGCCTGCTTGGAGTTCGGTATTAATATTATGTTATGAATTAGGTATTTCGAGAATGGAGGTTCTACATGGAGGACACATGTCTACTCAATGTCCTATCCGACGCTTGAATACTAGGCTTTCTGTAAAATCTGAAAACTCACTAGCCAAATACCGAGAGGATTATTTACCTAAAAACTATTCACATATGGTTATTTCATAAATATTTCATCATTTTACTACAGTAGTAGGACATATTAGTCAACCAGAATATACTATCACTCAGACAGTTTGAGCTAGGGCTATTTCGTGCTTTCTGTGATCATTTGCTGTATTTTTATAACGTACGAAGATTGGATCAAAAGTGAACTTTAGAAAGCTGGACGTACCATAAACCAGACGCGCCATTAAGTAAAGACCCAGATTATTTTTTATGCATATCAATCTCTCCAACAGGGATTATTGAAAATTAATAATTTAGTGCCTTTCTGTCTCATGTGTTGGGGTAATTCCTACTTATTACTTAAATTGGAATAATAATTCACCAGTTATGCTTTATAAATCAATGAGCATCCGGTTGAACGCGGGTAGTGAAAGATAACATTCAACTGTTTTTTATCTAAAAAGTGATCTTACAACTCTCGAGCAGAATTTGAACAGCCGCGCATTCAAGGTACTGTGTGAGAAAGAACATTAGCTCTTGTGTTAACATGTTTACGTCTGATTACATATAGCCACTTCTGTATGAGCTGAATCAAATGTTACCTGCCGAAGATGAAGCCATTTACATAGAACTTTCTACAGATTAGTTGCTTTTTAGTCACCAGACGTCTCCCACCTCTTGCATATCGCTCCGGTTTATTACCTGTATATGGTAGGATTCTGCTGGCGGACTGTTAGTCCCCGAGGTCCGCCCTCTGTACATGTCACTCGACAAATACATGTAGGTTTATTGTGTTGGTAGGAAATTTAAGCCGTACGACGTCGGACATTGCAGGTTGTTTTCTCTTGGTATTCTTGCATTTACCATCTTTACCATGTTGAGGCGTTTACTCCATCCGACGTCCATGATGCCCATCCATTAACATCAGATGAGTTGTTTGAGCTGCTCTGTCATTACAGTTCCCGAGCTAGCGTATCTAATTCTGCTTAAGCCGATGTTAGGGGCCGTGTGGATATTTCATAGTTTTCACATGAACATGAACCTCTGCAATAAAACCGCGGCTGAGATACTAAGGCTACGTCCGAGAATACACAGTATACTCGGGTATGAATGTTAGGTAACGCGGGATGCTTTCCTGTAGAGTCATATGGTTGCTTTGTAGTCGCCAGACATCGTCAATCTTTCCCACCTCTTGCATATCGCTCCAATTTTCTACAGAATCGACATGGTCAGCTTTTAGTAAATTACTGTCACCTGGAAAGTAGAAGCGCCTGACTTGAAAATGACAATATCGATGGGGCTATTAATTAGACAAGTTACGAAACGCCAAAGAACCCGGAATATAAATATTCGTTTCCGTATACATAACAGTAATGTGATAGATCATGACAAGTGTTGTTTTTTTCTATTTGGCCAGAATGCGTTAAACGGTTGACCAATCCGATTTTATAGATACCCCAGCGTATCAAGGAAAAGCTTGAAACACTTGTCATTTAAAATTTCCGACAAAATCCGGTCAGTTCATTGGCTTATGGCCAAAATTGCAAGAAGACATCCAATCAGTCAGAGAACTATATGCAGGCGCTTCAAAATTACAAGCGTCTTGTCCGTCATTCATAATTCAGCCGTCGCCCATCAAAGAATATCCGCGTCCATAATCCAAGGACCTATTCCATATTCCATATAACAGTATTAGCACCAAATTTAAAAAGACAACCATAGTATACATAAACATAGGCTAGTTTCCTGCAAGAGGAAAACGGTCAACAGTTTTCAATGATGCCGGCAATCAAAAGCCCGATCAATTCAAAGCCCGTTCCTTCTCATTCACCAAAGTATTACACCATAATATTACAACATGGCTACAGAACAACAAACTGACCCTCAACGTCTCAAAAACAATGAGCATGGTGATTGGATCACCACAACGAGTAGCTCGGGATGGTAAAATCCAACTCAGCGTGAACAATGAACACATAGAGCAGTCTGATTGTTTTAAATATCTTGAATTATATTTTGATTCACATCTGAACTGGAAAAGTCACATTGATAAAATGTGCAAAAAAGTCTCGTCTCGCCTGGGTGTACTAAATAGAATAAGAAAATTCATAAATGACGATACCCCTAAGAAAACATACGAGACCACCATACAGCCCATTATTGATTATGTTGATGTTGTATGGGACAACGGCTCGAACGGTAACATTAGTAGAACTCAAAAGGCGACATGTAGAGCCGGTAGGATAATTTTAAAAGTGAAACCGAGAACTCCTTCTCAATTTGTTTTAAATGTTTTAAAATGGAATGATCTTGCTCAAAGAACCCAATTTCACAAAGTATGCATGTTATATAAATGTTTAAATGGTCTTGTACCTGACTATCATTTAAACAGGTACACCTTTGTAAACGGCAGACTTTTAATATTGTTCTTCCTCGCCCAAATACTACATTTTGAGACAAATCATTCAAATACTCTGCTGCAAAATCATGGAACAAAATTCGAAAATCTGCAACGTATGGAAGTTTTAAAAAATCCTGCTGGAAATATATGTCAACTATATGAGAAATCAATTTATCCACAACCAATGTGATATCCTGTATTATATGTATTCTATCTTTGTGCTGTTTCTACGCTGTTATACGTACATTTATCTATATATTTTACAACTGTTGGCTAGTCATGATTGTCTGTATGATAGAGGGCTCCTTGGGAGAGCAACCGTGAAGGCTGAAAGGACTACCCTCTTAAAATAAGTTAAATAAATGAATAAATAAATAAACGCTATATAGATAATCTTCTCGCTGTGGACAATCGCTATATACATGACGCATTGAATGATATATATCCACCTTCACTGGATTTGAAGGAAACTACAGACAGCCTTAACCGCACATAATATTTGGACCTATGTCTCTATAAAAATGAAGCGGGCCTTCGCTCCCGTCGACATTATGACAAAATTATTACAATTTCGACACCCTTTCTGGACAGCAATATTCCAGTAGGACCTATACATATCTTGTCTAGCAGCATTTGCTTCTTCCTGTATTAAATGTTAATCAAGGTCACAATTATAAGCGTCTAGTCCGTCATTCATATTTCAAAACATTATTGCAAAAACTTATAAAATAGGGCTATACCACCAAGCGCCTCCATTTAAAGTTTCTCAAATGTAGCGATACATATCGATACATATTGGCAATACATATGCTGACAGCAAAAATTCGAGCGTAGCGTGCAAGATTTATTATTATACCTCATGTAAATTCGTAATGTTTTCATTGGTTGACAGCCTGTCACGTGTCATTCTACAAATCGTGATGTTCAGTGATGATGCAGTCATATCTTGCCTTACCGTTGAATAAATGTCATGTACCACGGCAGAGCGTTGGACATGACATTTATTCCACGACGACATCTGTCGGACCAAGCTAGAGTTGCCTCCCATAGCGTGCGCGCCAACATATTCCCCGAAACGAAGATTGATGTGTATATGTCGGCCTGGTGTGTATTCGTCGGCCCGTTGGTGATAGAAATTGGTGAATGTGATTTGATAATTGAATGAAATAAATTTGACATCTTTTGAAAAGGTACGTAAGATCACCGAGAACGTTACTCTTCCAAATTATGCGATTGAGTCGACAAACAAGCCGAGGTCGAACAGAACTTTGCTCTTGACACGGCGTTTTGAAATCAACAACGGTCCGCGCAGTGTTGAACACGATATGCTTATTTCAGCGTACCATCCTCATTCACAGGATTATAAAGTCCCATTTTATTCAAATATGACATTCGGTACAATAAAACAACTATTGCATGTTATAGAGTGGGACATCACGATTTGTCAGCTCTCGACAAGTGATGTACAACTCGCGCTGCGCGCTCGCGAGTTGTACATCACTTGTCTCGAGCTGACAAATCGTGATGTCCCACTCTATAACATGCAATAATTGTATATTGCGTTACGTTTCATAACATCTGTGTAATTCCGCTTAACCCTATTTGGTTTGGGCGATTTGGGGTGTACCGCAGCATGGGGGGGGGGGGCGGAAAGTGCCTCCCCTATATATTTTCGATATCGCTAAGGCTAGAGGGCTGAAACTTACCACACTATATACAAGAAAATGTAAAAAAATACAAGATGGCCGCCATGATGACGTCATTTCCAAAGAGCATTTTTGGACCATTTTTTCAGAATTTTCGATTTTTTTAATTTTGTTTTTTCTTCGCAAAAACTACATGATAAATTAGTAAATAATAATTTGATATGAAATAAAATAGATTTTACCCACTTTTTTTAATTAACCTATGATCCTCTGCTCGGGGGGTCATGTAAAATAGGCTCAAAATAACCCCAATATGATAATCGAAAAGTCAAGAAGTTTCAGCTCTCATTTTTTTGTCGTTCCGGAGATACGAGCAAAAAACCAACTGGGGGCGGAAAGTGCCCCCCCCCCAGGCCAGGTAGGGTTAACCCGGGCTAGGGGCCGTTTGAACCTATGCACTTGAAGATCCCCATGGTGTTATCGACAGACACAATCAAATCGTGAATGAGCTAGATCATTCTCTAGATGATGACTTTACAACGAATATCTTGTGGATTGAGAATACTGATCAGCGATAGGGATTTGATATATTTGGAACATCATGATGTCTTGTCGGCATCATTGAAAACTATTGACCGCTTCTCTCTTGCAGGAAACTAGCCTTTATATTTATGTATACTATGATCGTCATTTGTAATTTGGTGCTAATGCTGTTATATGGAATGGGTCTTTGGATTATGGACGCGGATATTTTTTAATGGACGACGGCTGAATAATGGATGACGGACCAGACGATTGTAATTCTGTCAGGGTGCCTGGGTGTTGGGCATTAGCATTTTAGTCGGGCCAAAATTGAGTCAAGTATTGACGTCAGGCTTATGATGGCTTAATTTGAATCTAATACTACTTGTTTACATAATACGGTCGGTAAAATCTTCCTAATAAGCCGTTTGCCTGTAAATATATTTTTTACAGGAGAATATTTATTAACAATAAAAAGAGATAAAACGAGTAACGCACTCAATTTTATGAATTTTCATCGAGACTCAAAAATGTTCTTATGTTGCTGCAGACTTTTTCTTATTGTCGATTTATCAATTTTTACTGTACGGCTGACGCCAATCTCCGTCAAGATCAGAATTCAATTTGATCTTTATGTAATCACCCTCTCATTGTAAATAACAGGTCATTTATTCCGCCATAGCGGCGGCGATATGGCCTCCACTTAATCAGATTTTACTTGGTTAAGTTTGATATTTGCTCGAGGCGTCCAAAAGGAATATTCGAGCCATTAAGGCGC
>JAVTVY010025679.1:0-113239 GCA_036873755.1 Hanleya hanleyi
GGAATTGTGGGGGCACATCAGCCAACACCCACCAGGCTTTCACAGCCTATTCCAAGCATTCATATGCTACAAACATTAGTAGGGGAGATTGGGGTACACTGGGACATTTTTCACCTTTTTGCGAAAATCTCTGCTATTATTGCCCTGTAGTGTAGCCTTGTATACTCTCGTTATAACTTATACCTATTATGACATAGTCACACAAAAAAATCTGAAATATCTACTATACTTTTCTCCAGAATTCTGTTTTAAAAACGTAAAAAAATGTGTCCCAGTTTGCCCCACTATGGGGTACTCTGGGACACTCACTGGGGTGCGATGGGACAATAATCAAAACACATTTTATAAGAAGTATATACTAATATTTTTCATAGGAGTTTAGAAGATTTAACAGCGGTGGTTAAGTTAGTTGCTATTTTAGGCCCCTGATTTACGTAAAATATTTCCCAGGAGCCAAATTTGACGAAAAAAATATTTTGTGTGATTCTCATCCCAACGAAAGCATTCCACTTTGAAAGTTTTAGTAAAACTCATCAAATTTGATAGGATTAGCAAATACTACCATCTAGGAAACAAAATAATGCACTTTGATGGCATTTTAGGATGAAAGGAAATTTCACCATTTGATTATTATTGTCCCAGTTTGCCCCGGCAAAAATGTCCCACTCTGCCCCAGGTGCATGATATATTCCTTTTTATGACAAAAAACTAATACATACAGCTGAGATATTAAATCGATATAATTAAAGTGTACCTTTGTCCATCCTCTCTCAGTAGTAACAAAACAGCAATGAAGTACTGCTGAAAACTTCTCATGACGAACTATCGTCCTCAGTCCTAAAAATTTACTTGGACTGCTCAAAAACAATTTTTGTGACATTAATTTTTTACCATTGATAGCTTTTACATGTAATCAATATAGAACTTGTATAGGGGTGATAGCTTTCTGTTGATAGTAATGTAATGTGCTTCTTGTTCTTAACAAAGGAGGTAGACGGCTTGTCCCACTGTGCCCCATGTCCCACTGTACCTCAATCTCCCATACGTACATGTCCTCGGTGTATACGCGATAATCTTAGTTTCATTTAGCTCAAATTGCGTTAAGTGTTTAGCTCACCAGCTACACTAGCTATTATGGAAACTGATCGCGATAAATATCCTAATAAAAAAAATCATTGTGGATCCACATTACAAGATTCTCGTAAAAACTTCAAAGGCTAGATTTATCAATCTGCAAACCACTAAATTTATCAGTCACAAAGGTTCATCAATTTATCAGTTTTACCATTGATTTATCAACTTCACTGGGCATGCAGCATTATCAATAATAAACGAACGAAACGTGCACGATTTACGAAAGATGTCAAGAGTTCATATAAGGCATTATTATAGCACATATAACATGATTGTTCAATACATGTTACCAACCTGTTTGGGGATTCAGTCCAAAATGTTCCAAGAAAGTTATAAGAGTGCAATATCTTTGAGTTCGTTAGGGCATGACCCATTCCTGTAAATTACACACTGCTCATCACACGCACTATTGTCAATCGTGGGAACTTCACAACGTCAGACAGAAAGTTCAGAAAAGTCCAGGCAGAGAACATATCACAACACAGTTATGTTTTCAATCACTATGGCCATTTACAAGGCTCTGTAAAGTAGAAGGAATCAAACTGTACCTGTATATATTGATTCCACGGAATGGACTCGTTCCAGAGGTTTCTGGCACACGCTGTCACGTCACCAAGGAAGAGGAGAAACATGTCGCTGTTATAGGAAGGAACAGTGTTTGATCGATCATCTTATCACGAAGATGGACATCACTCACAGCAGTTGTGGACAGCAATTTGGAATTTTTTCCAGTCTGAATTACAAGGCAGTTCAAGGAGGCGTTGAACAGGGTAGCACATTTCACAGTGGCCAAAAAACAAGGGCACCAAATGTGTTCATCAGTCACCGTCCCCGTCTTGGTGACTTAATTATCGACTGCTATACCTCAGCAGGTGCAAAAGGGAAGGAAGGTCCTTTATCTGTTCTCTTTGTAATTGACGATTGTCCTTGGGCTGAATATCAGTTCACAAATTGTCCACAGATTTCGTGATGCCTTGAGCAATGGGCTGGAGCTCTTGCAGTTTTTCTGGCTCAGCCATTCTGTTCAAAAGTTAGTACTCTCAGTGTCTTCGGTCGATCGTCTGAAGCTGTCGTCTCACGATCTTCTAGTTGATTATCCCACCGGTACAGCGTCAAGTAAGGCTGGAAACTTCAGACGTGGAAATTTAAATATTCCGCTGTTCATCAACCAATGTTCCTGTGGCAACCGGAATTTTTTTATCCTGGCAAGCTCGCCAATGTAATTTGTGAGAACTCTTGCCGGAAAGTGGGCTTGTATGGGGCGCCGATATTCCCGGGTAAAATTACATAAACCCATCAGAGGATTCCGGTCCGGCCAGTGGTTTTCTCTGGACTTAAAATGGATGACAACAGAACACACACATTGCTGTAGATAGCTTTTACTGCTCGTACTTTCTGCTTACAATATTGTGACGCTGTACCGGTGGTAACATGACAGAGGATCTTATTCTGTAAATTGGAAGCCGTCAAACATTCTCTTTTATACTATCCCAACAATGGGTACATGATAACATCTCATCAGACTTTATGACAATGGGACAATCGAATTGTCACCAACCCAAAACACAGAACTCAAAGTCTGGGTTCCACCGGGTATATGTTAGTGCACTGTACTTATTCACACCGTTAAATGATATAGCTGAATACCGAGGATCGAATCTGACGCCTACTGGAAATAGTCAAATATAATTTCTCACAGAAGTTAACTGACAATGCTTGACCCTACAGGTCATTGGACAGGATGTTTATATTATCAAAACAGTATTCAGAACCGAAAACAATTCCCTAATGTTAAACTGCCAGCCTCGGATATAACATACACCGTACCCATAACAAGGGACACCAAGAAAAGCTTATGAAATCATGAATTTTCACTCAAGGAAAAAGATAATATAATAAAATTGTTAATGTTAGTTATGGCGGCTAAGAATCGATATTTCACATATAATTTACTCATTTATATGGTGGTCAAGAATCGATATTTCACAACATGTATTTAACTCTGAATATCTAGAGCAGTATGTGTGCTGGTAAATGTGTTACTCTGTACTGAATGAATATCACCAACATGGCGACAGTTGCCAGTTTACTATTCGGTTGTGAAGCTAGCTGCCATTTCATCATTCTCTAGATGACGACTTTATAACGAATATCATATGGGTTAAGAATACTGATCAGCGATATGGATTTGATATTTTTGGAACATCATGATGTCTTGCCGGCATCATTGAAAACTGTTGACTCCTTCTCTTTTGCAGGAAACTAGCCTATGTTTATGTATACTATGATTTTATTTTTGAGTTTGGTGCTAATACTGTTATATGGAATATGGAATAGGTATTTGGATTATGGATGCGGATATTCTTTGATGGACGACGGCTGATTGATGAATAACGGACCAGACGCTTGTAATAGTTAACATTTTCGAAATGAGCAGGCTCCAATAGCTGTAACAATTGGACAGAGTATTGTGAAACTGAATACCTGTTAAAATGCTTAAAACCCTCCCTACTTCAGCTGTCTTGTCCAATGTTCTTAATTTGACAGAGCAATTACGTAACTTGAAAATGGAACATTCATACAACGCAATATGACGGCGAAGGTGAGGGCCCGGAATGCGACTTTGTGTGGGATGGGGGCGGGGTGCGGGTGGGTGTGTGTGTGGCGCGAGGAGTGGGTGAGAAGCCTTCCGTGGTTATTCAGTGCACACAATTTTCTGTTTGTATCTCCCGGCTATGTCTTTCAAGACGTTTCCGGATAAATCCTAACATGTTACCAACCAAATGAGACTGTAAGTACAGACCTTAAGGGGCAAGAGAAGGGAATATTTTCTGTAGCAGTAAACTCCCTCAAAATTCCCCATAAGGAGAGCATAATTGGGAACGAATAGCAATATTCTCTCTGTAGGATATTGTGACTATAATACTTCTTCATTCAGTTTTCACGTTGACAGCGAGAAAAAATAATAATTTCAAGTGAGAATCATTGTCTTTTTTGGGGCATATATTCTCAGCATTCAAGGGAGTCACCATTCTGTCTACCTGTACCAAGATAATACAGACAAACAGCACATAATGATGTGTGTCAATTACAGCTTTTATTAGATAAATCCTGAAGATTAAATGAATATTAAGACCACCAGCCAGAAGACAAATGGACAATGAACCCAAACCCAGAAGTGTTTTCATTTATAATAAATCAAGACACCACGTTTGAGAAAATGTAAATGTATTAGCACGCCTGTCAGCTGTATACGGGTGAGGGGAAACTTACTAGTTAATGTATTAGACTGTGACTAAATTGTGTTATTTGCGCCTTTAGGAGTGAATTCACATGTAATATTGATCTGAATTGTCTACAATGCTTGTGTAGCACATTTTGTGCTTTTAACACAAAAAACACAATTATTTTAATATAAGAGCTTAGCAGCTGGTGTAATATATGAGTAAACGATAAATATTCATGCATCGTCGCTTAGGAGAAATATGATATCAACCTAACCTTCCTGTATTCTAGGAATTAGGTCGCTCTTCACACAAATTTGGTACCAGCATAGAGAAGGGCTCATTCAAACGTTGTCATTCAAACGTTGTTGGATTTAAATTCACGATAGCCTGTCTCAAACCAAATTAACAGTGTGCAGATTACAGGTAGGCTCATCCATGTGATTATTGTGTCAAATGTGTTGACATTTATTTAACTCTAAATATCTAGAACGGAATGTGTGCAGGTAAATTTGTTACTCTTTGCTGAATGAATATCACACATTCTACATGGTTATAGATAGATCAACATGGCGACAGTTGCCAGTTCACTATTCGGTTGCGAAGCTAACTGTCATTTCGCGCTTCACAGCTCATGATTTCAATTATTATAGACCCAACCTCGAAATTTTGAGCACCATGGTTTTTTTTCTGAAAGACCGATTTAGTAACGTTTGTATAACTTGTTTGCAATTTGGGGCTCGGCAGTGTTTGCGTTATCGAGGTTTTTCAATGTGGGTATACGCTATCCTTCAATATCGAATGTTAAAGATTGACGGTAGGGCTATAGTTGTTATTTGTTCCAATACAAAATAATCAAACTGTAACAAGTTTGGTATCGTTAGATGCAGGAATGAGTAATGTCTGAGATTTCCCCACGTGGCGTTCACGTGGGGTGTCAGTAAAGGGATGGTCTCGTTATTTTTCTTCAAAATATTTGATATTCCTCGATGAAAAGCAGACAAAAACCGTTTTATTTGACATCAAGATGATATTTGCCAATTTAGCATGCAGTTTTTGCGGAGAAATTACATGAATAAAAAATTCGAAATATCGACAAAAAAATTCCACTTCTTCGAAAATGACGTCATCAAAGCGGTTATTTTGGATTTCTTTTTTACATTTTCTGATGCATTACATAGCCATTTCGAAAATTCCAAATATGCCATAGTTTGAAGTATTTTAACTAATCACATGGGTTTTATTTTTCTATCTAAATCCTTATTATTTTTCATTCCACAATGTAAGTGATTCGAAGTCCTATGAATGTCAATCGCCCATACGGCCAGAGAGCAAACAAGTGGTTTTCAACTTGACATATCATAAACTTCCAGAAAACCATAATCTCCGAAATTCGGATGAATGGAGGTTGCACTATTGCTGGTTCACGGTCTACTATAGCGTCTGCAGACACTCTTCCAAGTGCACAGAGTCACAAAGTTGGTACACGTATGCTATTGGACAATTCCTGCATGCATACAATTAATACGGTACTTCAGCCAATAAGGCGCGCGTGCCTTATTCCTTTCAGAGCCGCATCTCTACATAAATTGACCATTTTATCAGTGGGCGAGAAATGAACATAGAACGCGCTGAACAAAAAGTATATTTGATATTGGATTAGATGAGGCCGGCTGGCACAATAGTATTAGAATGCTCGGATATAACAGCTGCGCTATGGACATGTAGATGATGCACCTTCGAGAAAGGGAGTTTACCGCCCGCTGTACAGTATTCCAGGACAAGCAGGCTCAGATATATCTTTAAGAGGAGATTTTATTTGCGTGGGTTCGCGCAGATCATCGTACTCCAACAAATCCCAGTTTGATAATAAATCACCTTGGCGTTTCACAACATGAATCTAGAAGTGTATGAATGCGTGTACATTTAGCTCCTATGCACTCTGTGTGTAATACGATCGGGATTTGTTCGGTGCGGTTATCGCCAGAAACTCTTGGAGCGGAACGAGGCATGCCCAAATTGTATAGGCCTATCCCAGTGTTACACAAACAGTCCGGTCCAAGTCCAAAATGGGTATTGTTGGACCCATTCTGGTCACACGTTTCCTGATCAGAAAATTAATTGATATAGTTTCATAAAGTGGATACAAACGTTATGTTTCCTAAACAGGGAATATTTCTAGTGTATCCAAAACAGGAAATAAAATGTAGTTTCCTAAATAGGAAACTTACCCTTGTGTCCTGATGTAGACACTTTTGCTATTCATGGGTATAAGAATCACAATGAAAATGTTCTTCAAAAATCTTGATTTTTAGGGATCGACCTGATTCCTTATTAATGTTGAAAAACACTTTCAGTTAAGTGTCAACTGTGATCATCAAGGCATTATAATACTCCATGCTCCAATCAAGCCTGGCTAACCAATCAGATTTATATTAATCACAGTTCTATCAATGCTGGAAGAGTGCTCACATAAAAGTATCTAAATTCATGTATACATGTACATGTTGATCTTTAGGCCTGTTATTTCACAAATTGCCAACAGAATGTGAGAGCATTAGTTAGTGTATGTGACTGGTTCGGCTAAAACAAAGTATGACACTGAACAAGACAGTATATTTATGTAAAACGCATAACCTTGCAAAAAATGTTCACAGGCATCCAGGTTTAATCTGGAAGTAAAGAAATCACTCATTTCATAACGTTCATGTCAACTGTACTATGTATGTTGTTCCTTTTATACACTGAGCAAAACATCTTATACAGATCGACAAATTGCACTTTAGTCCAATTTAAAGTCATTCGCATATGTACATGTATGAACATTGTTAAAGTTTCTGCTTTTCAAGAACAAATATGTGCTCTTTCACAAAATGCAATTTGCTATAGAAGATCCGGTGTGTACATGTAGCTGGACTCACCAGCCAAGCTACAGCATTATGTTATCCAACTGTTGGCTATGTAGTGTATTTTTTCGTGCCAGATCACAGCTTTGCCCTATCTATAATTACTCAAACTGTCTTGTTTGATAGCCCTCTGGGTTACTGAAGTGGATTATGGGAGCTATTATCAGTGGGATGAATATCAAGTTTCCACTTTAATACTTACCCATGTTGTCAAATTTGTCAGGGTTTGGTTACCATTTGGGGTTAGATACAGATACATGTAGCACTGGCAATGACATTCTGCTGATCCAAACACTCATGGCAATGTACTTGTGCACAAGCTGAGGCTCAACACCTCATATTTTACTATGATCTGAAACCCTTATAAGTATAGACCTCCAGTTCATAGTATTTCGGGTACTGTCATGACTGTGGCATTGCAAAAGTTAGAAAGTTTTCACAACATGCAATCAAATCAAATTTAGTAAAGAAAATGCAAGGCAAACGAGAAAAAGCAAGAAAACTCATTGGCAAGTTGTAAGCTGCATACAGGCTGACCCTTTGAGTGTAATTGTTGTGCAATATTTTCCTCAATATTTGTTTTGGTTGCTGTCACGATTTGACAAAATATTTTTGAACGCAACATCAAACCTTTACTTCGTCACTTGAGAAATTATGTTTATAACTGATGAGCAAATAACAGCAAACCGTGTATTTATACATGTATCAAAGTAATAATTATTCGCTAACGTGCATATAAGCATATAAATTCTTAACACTGCACACAGAATCATTCTGTTTTGACTTGTTCCTACTCCATTCTGAGGGTTTTGTCCAAAAAAATCGTGAATCTGGTGGTAACCCGTGTTTGCCCGTTCTTTGAAAAAAATGTTTCAAACTTTCGCATTCTGAAAACATAAAAGAGGATTCCATGTGACTTGATCGACATGATCGAGGTGAAATTTTCTGGCGAAGCTGCTTCCAATATAATTGAAAATGGCCTAACATATACTTTAAAGGGGTATAGGAAACGGGGTATGAAAAAAAACTTGTTAAAGCTCAGTCTAGTTGATGTGCTACATTGAAACATAGAGTAAACAACAATGTGATATATCTCTCCAAGTTGGAGAAATTGGCGAGCCGCCTGTGACGTATTGGGTGTAAGCCCAACCCAATACAACATGCAAACCACATGTTATAGCAGCTCTGATTAAGAGAGTAATTCCAGTTTGTCCGGAAGATATCTCCGAACTTACGAAACTTGCTTGGTACAATCATAATGTAGATGTGACTTTTGAATGTTTTGGAGCAATTGGTTGATTCAAGCTCCAGTGGCTATCGTTACCTCTCTGTCTATTAGACTGCGGGGTTCTGTCATCTGCATGTGCGTCCGGTTTCCATGCATACGGACGAAAGTGCTTTAATATCTTCTTCGCTCGTTTATATAGCTAATTTGGATAGGATTTAACTGCGTATTTGTTCGATTTATGAGGTGCAGTATTCGACGCAAATATTCATTAACCGGTGGGGTATGCGAAATAACATACTAGTGTATTTCAATACAGGGCTGAATGTATTATTTCATCAACAACGCACAGAGTTTTACATATGCGTTTTCTATTCATTGTATACCAATATACAGCGACAATGATTTTCCCCTCAGTTATGGTCCTTAATTATAATCGAAATCGATTGACGCCCTACAGCGAGTTCTTGTTCGGGCTGTATCTTCCTGTCTTCTCAATTAAGAAGCTTATAAATTCCCTGGTGATTGCTTACCATTATGCAAATTTGTACTGTCCTGTTTTTATGCCCATTCCAGTTGGAAAGATTGGCGGGGGGGGGGATACATAAAGCCATCACCCATGATTGCTTACATCCTACATTTTATTTCACATGAAGTAAGGCTGGCCACTGCCGCTTTTGAGCAATTGCTCCAAAACAATATACAAAAGGCACATCTTATGTTTACCGAGAAAGTTTTGTTAAATTCTCTTCGTCGGTTTCCGAGATCTACATGAGAAGTGAAGACAAAAATTTCCATTTTTTCGCATTAATTAGAGAGATGACATGTGGGAACATACAAAAGACACATCTACAGTACAAAAGACACATCTACAGATGTCACATGATACTATGTTGCAGTGAAGTTTCAGCCACCAACATGTCAAGAGTTTTTGAGATACTTTCTGACCGAACAAGATACTGTCAGACGGAAAGACATTTTTTCGCATAAATTAGAGGTGGCCTTTGGGGCTTTTGACCAAGTGCCCCAAAACATACACAATTACAACACATATAAGGCACATCTACATTATATAATAATTGTACCATGCAACTTTCATGAAATTTTCTTCACAAGTTCCCAATATATCTTCCAAAGAATCTTTGCCCCAAAACATACAAAAGACACATGTACATTATATAATAATTGTACCATGCAACTTTCATGAAATTTTCTTCACCAGTTCCCAATATATCTTCCAAAGAATCTTTGCCCCAAAACATACAAAAGACACATGTACATTATATAATCATTGTACCCTGCAAGTAGCGTGATATTCCGAAATATTCCGGACAAGCTTCGGTCGGAAGGACGTCCGGAAAGATGGACAGACAAAGTAATCATGATATGCCCCAGACTGGTTATAGACTGGTTATGTGCTGGGGGGGGGGGGGCATAATGATGTTATGCTTTACAAAAACAAAGAAACAAGTGTTTAAATAGGGTAGTAAAATCAATTCTATTGGAGACAAATCATCATACGCAAGTGCAGGTAAGTCAGCCAGACAGAATTTTGGAAACATATGCAGAATATATTCTTTGTCTGGAAGTTTCAAATTCAAAATACTATTTACTATATGCAGTTGTTGTGACATTGATACTTAATTAATTTGTTAAATATCAACATAGACAAGCCATTCCACAACATCAGATCCCTGGAAAACATAAATTTGTCACCAGTATACAGGGTTTTATCACACTGATAATGCATGGGGTGGACTATCCCTGCTAACTGTCAGATCAAATTACATTCCCATGTGGTGATACTAGCCAGTGAGCTGCTCAGCCCCAGACCAGGAAAGAGTAGAGCTGTAAAGTTGTTCTAAATCTACAGCTGGCCTGAGCAGGCCTACACATGTAATCTGTCCTGTATTGAGTTATAATTAAAATTTTATGTCACAGATATTCTCAAATATTTTTTCTTCTGTTAATAATGCAGGTTAAAAACCTGTGTTGAGTTATGGTAATTTCCATGACAAATAAGTGCTGTGTATGCCTCACATTTCATCTGAGAGCATCAATGACCCCAGAGCTTCTAGGAGGGCGCCTCAGCGGCGGCCTCCTACCCGCCGGCCTTTTGAACTCCCTAAGTCAGAATCCTGCCTAAGCCCCTGACCATGATCATGGCCTTACCTGCTAGAACTTCATTCTGAAAGAGAGCCGTGTCTACCCACGGGAGACCAAGCGACTCTCATGTAAACTGGTCTCATTTTCAGACACAGACGCGCATTACGCCACTCGCTGCGCTGAAGAACGTGAACTACTTGTTATATAAGATACTTTGTTTTCGCTGTCATATACACGCATGAATTGTTATATCCACGACTTACATTCTTTGGTCAAGGACAGGATGATTTCTCTATTGATATTCTCTCGATAAGCAGTGAAGACCGGTACACCGGATATCGGTCAAACTCCTACGCCGCCTGATCATCCCCCCCCCTTCCCCAATTTTTGGGGGGATCGCTCCCATTTACACGCGAGACTCTTTCTCGCAGTAGGGAGTCTCGCGAGAAGAGAATGGATAGAACTTTTACATGTAGTTTGGGCCAAATTAAGTCTTACAATCACCAAAATACACATCTCCGGATTTAAGTATGTTTATCTGACTAAACACTAGCTTATGGACACTACTTATGGTATATGCCTGATAAATAAAGCAGAAAATTGTCAGAAATGTCTGTGCAATAATTATGTATAGTCTCTTTTAAGTAAGACATGTACATGTATCTTAACTGTACCATGATTACAGGAACACTTTGTTATGACTGTACACAAGTTTCCATTTCAGGAAACTACATACATCAAACTTTGTTGGTGAAAATTTTCCTGTTTTGGAAACATCACTTTGCGTTTTCTATTCAGGTAATGCAATGTTCATTTTGAGAACCAATTAAAAAGCTTAATTACTGGCTAGAGATCAATGATCACTGATTTTTTTTATGGAATACCAAGTCAACATTAAAAAATGTGAAAATGTCTTAATATGCAGCAAATTATAGGAGTCAAGAACAATTTGGCATTATAATTTTATCAAGTTAGCTGTTACATCTAATTTCTCTTTGCATCTTATCTGTTCAGTGATGGGAATTCATCTGGTACACAGTAAATACATGGACTTTGATAACCATGATTAATGGATGTGCCTCAGCTCTTTCAGCAAGACTCCCAATTTGAAGGATTACTCTGAGATCAAATTTCTGCATACATGTAACAGAGAGTTTGTCCTAAGCTATGTAAGATCAGATAAGATAAGATAAACTTTATTTAACGTCGGTTTGTTTGCCAAAATACAACAAAAGCTCTATTGAGCTTTTTATACCGACTTGATTCACGTTTTAGTTTGGGACCAAATTAAGATTATCTGACTAAATACCAGCTAATGGATAATACTTAGGATACATGTATATGCCTATGTATAAAGCAGAAAAATGTCAACTGTTTCCTATTCAGGAAACATTTAGTAATGACTGTACACAAGTTTCCATTTCAGGAAACTACATGTATACAGCAAAATTTGTTGGGGAAAAGTTTCCAGCTTTGGAAACATCAGGTTGGGGTTCCTATTGAGGCAATGCAATATCTGAAATAAATCCTGGTCAGGAAACATTTGTTACCAATGTTCATTTCAACAACAACAATTTAAAAGCTTAATTACATGCAGCTTACTGACTAGAGTTGACTGATACTTTTCTATTTAAAAGTGTTAATATTTCCTAATATGCAGCATAGTACAGGGGTCAAGAACAATTTTGGCATTACCAGGTATAATATTTATATCAAGCTACATGTAGCTGTCATCATAACGTTTATTTTCTCTTTGTATCTTATCTATTAAGCGATGGGAATTAATTTATACTTTGATAATCATGATAAATGGTTAAAACAGGGTTCGGAGAGGATGAGGAGGATGTGCCCCAGTTAATCTTCCGGCAAGGTTCGTAATTTGAAGAATTATAACCTGGGCTCAAATCGTTGCATAATAGAGAGTATGCAGCAATGTGGTTAAAATCTTAGTTTCAGCCAAAATCTTAGTTTTGGCCAGATTTACAGTCGCTCGAACGTCAAGAATTAGCAATCTGGCTAAATATCAGGTTATTCGCATCATTTATAGAACGTATCAATGTATGTATGTCTGATAAAACAGGGATTTGTCATAAATTTCTCTGCAATGTTTATGTCCATTCTCTTATTTAACATGTTTGAGGCATGTATCTCAAATATTTCCTGTACAGTAGACATCCAGTTATAGCAGTACACAAGTTTCTGTTTCAGGAAACTGTATGTACTAGCCAGATGTATAGGGTATTTTCCTGTTTTAGAAACATCAGGGTTTGTTTCCCATTCAGGCAATTTCTGAAATATTTCCTGTACAGTAGACATCCAGTTATAGCAGTACACAAGTTTCCGTTTCAGGAAACTGTATGTACTAGCCAGATGTATAGGGTATTTTCCTGTTTTAGAAACATCAGGGTTTGTTTCCTATTCAGGCAATTTCTGAAATATTTCCTGTTCAGGAAACATTTTGTTGTGTGAACTAAAAGTTTCCATTTCGGGAAACATTAAACAACAATCTTAATTATCTCAGGCAACATTAAACAACAATCTTAATTATCTCAGGCTAACGACAAAGCCATATCCTATATCGTATGAACGTTTACGCTGGCAATATCTGTGCAAGTGCTCAATGTGCAGCATGGCGCAGGAGCATAGAAAATTGATATTAAAATTTTGTACTGGTGATATCCAGTAGGCTATTATCCTAATCTTAATATTTCCAAAATATCTATCAAGTGATAGAGATAAGGTTATATACTAAGATGATTTTAGAATCTAATATTTATTTTATTATAAGTTAATCGCAAATGATTAAAGTTTATGAACATTTCCTGTTTAGGAAACATATCTCCTAATTCAGGGTTTGTTTCCTTTTCAGGCAATTTCTGAAATATTTCCTGTTCCGGAAACATTTCGTTGTGTGAACTAAAAGTTTCCATTTCAGGAAACATTAAACAACAATCTTAATTATCTCAGGCTAACGAGTGCTAACGACAAAGCCATATTCTATATCGTATGAATGTTTAGGCTGGCAATATTTGTGCAAGTGCTCAATGTGCAATATGGTGCAGGAGCATAGAAAATTGATATTAAAATTTTGTACTGGCGATATCCAGTAGGCTATTATCCTAATCTTAATATCTCCAAAATATCTATCAAGTGATAGAGATAAGGTTATATACAACGATGATTTTAGAATCTAATATTTATTTTATTATAAGTTAATCGCAAATGATTAAAGTTTATGAACATTTCCTGTTTGGGAAACATATCTCCTAATTCAGAAACGTTTCCCGATTTGGACTTGGACCGGACTGACAAAGACGAAAGGCAACGTGAATTTATCAGGGAATGTACCAGTACATGCGTTCATACAGAGTCAGAAGTATGCTCAGGATAAATGCACACACGAGTCAGATCTAGCAATTAGAAGCTTGCAGTCGTCAGGCTATCTGAACACAACCGTCAGATCCCACATTTAGTAGGTTACCGTCGTCAGTCTATCTGAACACAAGCGTCAGCTCTTAAATTTATTAGCTTACCGTCGTCAGTCTATCTGAACACAAACGTCAGCTCTTAAATTTATTAGCTTACCGTCGTCAGTCTATCTGAACACAAACGTCAGCTCCTACATTTATTAGCTTACCGTCGTCAGTCTATCTGAACACAAACGTCAGCTCCTACGGTTATTAGCTTACCGTCGTCAGTCTATCTGAACACACGCGTCAGGTCCTACATTTATTAGATTACCGTCGTCAGTCGATCTGAACACACGCGTCAGGTCCTACATTTATTAGCTTACTGTCGTCAGGATATCTGAACAAACGCGTCAGGTCCTACATTTATTAGCTTACCGTCGTCAGGATATCTGAACACACGCGTCAGGTCCTACATTTGTTAGCTTACCGTCGTCAGGATATCTGAACACACGCGTCAGGTCCTACATTTGTTAGCTTACCGTCGTCAGGGTATCTGAACACAAGCGTCAGATCCCACATTTAGTAGCACAATTCGTCAGGATATCTGAACACTAGCGTCAGATCCCACATTTAGTAGCTCAATTCGTCAGGGTATCTGAACACAAGCGTCAGATCCCACATTTAGTAGCTCAATTCGTCAGGATATCTGAACACAAGCGTCAAATCCCACATTGAGTGGCTCAATTCGTTAGGGTATCTGGACACAAGCGTCAGATCTCACATTGAGTAGCTCAATTCGTCAGGGTATCTGAACACAAGTGTCAGTTCCGACATTTACTAGCTCAATTCGTCAGGATATCTGAACACAAGCGTCAGATCCCACATTTAGTAGCTTGCCGTAGTCAAATTATCTGCACACCAGCGTCAGATCCTACATTTAGTAACTAGCCGTCGTCAGCATACTACATTTAGTAGCTAGCCGTCGCCAAGATACTACATTTAGTAGCTATAGCCGTCGCCAAGATACTACATTTAGTAGCTAGCCGTCGCCAAGATACTACATTTAGTAGCTAGCCGTCGCCAAGATACTACATTTAGTAGCTAGCCGTCGCCAAGATACTACATTTAGTAGCTAGCCGTCGCCAAGATACTACATTTAGTAGCTAGCCGTCGTCAGGATACTACATTTAGTAGCTAGCCGTCGCTAAGATACTACATTTAGTAGCTAGCCGTCGCCAAGATACTACATTTAGTAGCTAGCCGTCGCCAAGATACTACATTTAGTAGCTAGCCGTCGTCAGGATACTACATTTGGTAGCTAGCCGTCGTCAGGATACTACATTTAGTAGCTCGCCGTCGTCAGGATACTACATTTAGTAGCTAGCTGTCGCCACGATACTACATTTAGTAGCTAGCCGTCGTCAGAATACTACATTTAGTAGCTAGCCGTCGCCCATCGAGAATTTAGGCCTCCATAATCGAAATGCCGTATTATGTTTTCGTGTGAAATAAATAGGCCTACTGAAACGCGATGTACCGGTATAGTGTACCATGGAGCCTAGTTCAAATGTCGACTGGCTCTTAGCTTTGGATCGAGGAATTAATGGTTGCATCATATAAGTCATGTCTTGCGGTATACGTGTTCCCAGTTTGGTTGCTCTAAAACCACATAGATATATGTCTACTCGCCCAGTTGTCAGTTCAGCTGTAAGTTGCCTACTCGCCTTTAGCGGTGATGTTGCCATCATGAAGTTATTGTCTTGTAGTGTGCGTGTGTCAAGATTGGTGACCCTAATACACGTAGAAGAGTGTCTACCATCCGAGTAACTTTATCAGCTGCTAGTTGTTCATTCGCTCCTAGTTGTGAAACATGAAACAAATGTCACCATCATGTAGGTAGTGCCTCGTAGTGTACAAGCTTAATGTCTCTAGTTCACTTGGAACGGTGACAATAGACGTTGAAAATTTGAATGATGAATTGTGAGCCGTGACCTGGCAGTTAGCTTCAGAACGGAATAGTTAACAGGTAAGTTGACGCATAGGTTCAAGCTTTTTGTGATATCAAATGTCACGATATGTCACACTTGTTCAGAAAACATCCTTTGTATATCAATATTCGTGCAACTTGGACAGATAATACCTGAATTGATAATACTTGAACTGATAATAGCCCTTTCCGGAAAGTGTCTGATCTCTCCCTGAATAACTGCCGCTCTTTGAGGTTAGAGGTACGAAAAGCTGCTTCCGGGAAGAAGTCGAATCGGTTTCACGTTTACCAAAGGTTCCCGCAATTATTTTGAATAATGTATTGATAAATTATTCCAGGTTATTTGTTTGAAAAAGTATTCTGTTGATATTTTCTACGTCAACCGATAGAAGAATTGATTATTTTATTACTGAAACCTATATTGGTACTTAACGGAGGTTCTCTGCACCAGCACGCCTCTAGTGGAGCAAGGAAGGTAAAACCTTTTCTGAATTGGGCTATACCGGGACTGACAATACCTGAAATGAAAACACCTGAACTGACAATACATGTACCTAGACAGACAATACCTGAACTGACAATACCCAAACTTACAATACCTGTACTGACAATACCTGAACGGACAATGCATGGCCTGACAATGCCTGAACGGACAATACTTGAACTGACAGTACTTGAACTGACAATATCTGTGCTGATAATACCACTTGCATGATCCTATAGACGCTGCATTCAATCTACTGACTTTAGCGACATCAGATCGACAAACATATTGTATCGAGAAAACCGGAGGTATAAACTACTAACTACCTGGACCGACATTACATATTTGCCAACATCAAATCAATCTTTTGAATAGCAAAAAAAAACAATGTGAAAGTACTTTGCTATTTTTATTTTATTTATTTATTTATTTATTTTTTATTTTTTTTCAGAATGGCATCCAAACAATTCCAAGCTTACTTTACTGACAGCAGAGAACCGTCGATAAAAGTGAGCATGTCAATGAGACTCACCTTTGTCGGGCATCGGTTCAGCGGATCGGGGGAAGACAAGATTGGAAGATTTATTGTAAATAACGGAACACTGAATCCCACTGCGTCACGCATATCATTTGATAAAGTATATGCGGGCCATACAATAGTATACAGCGGAGATGCCTTCAATTATGGAAAACAATTCCAGGCAAATGGCGTTTGGCAGTTTCCAGGCAATTCCAGCATTGGTGGATATTGGTCGATGAAGGAGCAGCTATAAATCACAGAACAATGTAAACTCAAAAGCTTGTGAAACGTCCCGAAGCGTCCGAAAGCTCGATATTTAATCATGTGTGACTTTGTGAAGGGGTTAAACTTGTGAATTTTTCTACATAAATCTGATCGAAATAGCTATGACATGTCGCTACAATCCAGTGATATCCGCCTGTTAAATATAGCATCACCAATTGCTCAATCGAAGTTCCACAAACACGTTGATACTTAGGGATACAACAAAAGAGAGACCGATAATTACGAACTCCCAATCGGCCAAACCCGTTGCAAAGGCTGTATTCCCAATAACGATCATTGAAAATTGCAGGCTAATGAATCGGGTACATATAATCTCTCCCCTCGGATTTGCAATCCGAACCATTAATTCCGGTGTGCCATTTGGAATACTGCAGTCCCGACCATAATGCATTCTTGTAACTATTTGAACCGAAATTTAAAAACTTCACTTATTAACTAAAGTTGTACTTAATATATGTTTTCTGTCCTTTCTTTTCAAACCAAACTGTTTTCCATATATGGCTAAAGGACACGTATGTTGTTGTTGTTGTTGTTATTGTTGTTATTTTTGTTATTTTTGTTGTTGTTTTGTGGTAGTTGTCGTTGTTGGTCCGATCGTTGTAGCACATGCTGCATTTCTGATATCAATATTTTTCTGCTTGTCCACATGTTAATGCTCCTGCATGCATATACATTAGATAAATAGATGTGAGCTGTTTCAACAGCAATGTGGAGACATGTTTTATCTAGAAAATAGTCTAGCCATTGTACGAGCAAACAATTATCAAAATGTGTTTTGTTAAACTGTAAGATTGTTGACCAAGCCAGCGATTGGAATACCCTTCTTTTCAAAGGATCCCTTGCTATCAGGCGAGAAAATCCCCAACTGGACTGTGGTCTTGGCGCATATAGGGAACTTGTGCTTTTACGGTGAGCACCTCTCCCAGTTCCTTTTCTCAGGTTAGGGGAATCCCACTCTCTAAAATGGAGGTAAAAAGGGTCGTTTTCGGTCAATAAATCAGTTCACATAATGAATTCAGCAAAATCCCCTTGAGGCGCATACAGACATATCTATCCGCATTGAATGATAGTAAAAAAGTAAATTGTTATCTATCTAATTTGCATAATAATAGGACAAACATCCTTCGCGCTGTTTGAACAACATTGGCTGGTTCTTCACGTGGCAAATTAATATTATGACATGGAACAATAGATAAATCAACGCGCCTGAAATTTTGATGCATTGGTTAAGAAGGAATCAAAAGTTATTGAGCAAAAACCTTTTTTGCCTCCATTTTAGAGAGCGGGATTGCCCTAACCTGTTTCTTTTCTTCTTCATATGAGCGGATGTTGGTGTATTTCATTGGTTCAAAGTTTACTCATTGCACAGTACGTCTGTCTGTCTTAGTATCTCTGAATTGTTCTGCAAAACTTATATTTGCCCATGGAACCTGTTGAAAGCTACCATTTCTGCTGACCGTGTTCGTAATATTTTCGGACTCACCCTGCTCCGGTGTTACTAGATGTACATGCTCTATATTCAAGCAGTGATTCGACTGACATCAGAGATGTACATAAGCTGCTGTTGTTGAAAACGACGATAAATCCTACTCACTCACTGTTATTGTTGGAAAACACTCAATGCAAGTATCCGATATATGAATTGGTAAACCGCCTTACGTGTCCTTGACTTGTAATAATTTAGTGTGGATCAATATAATCAATGCCGTCTGTCTGTTATCAAAGTGTACTTAACCCTATCTGGCCTAGGCGATTTGGGGTGTGTCGCAGCCTGGGAGGGGGGCGGAAAGTGCCCCCCCTATATATTTTCTCTACCACTAAGGCTAGAGCGCTGAAACTTGCCACAAAGTATCTTGGGTTCAAGCTCTACCGGAAAATGTAAAAAAATCCAAGATGGCCGCCATGATGACGTTACAGTGAGGTCATCTTCTCGGAAGCCATTTTTCGGCCTTTTTGGGGTCGATTTTTCGAAATTTTCATTTTTCAGATTTTTCTCTCGAAAAAAATCTTATAAAATAGAGAATAATTAGTTTTGCATAAATAATATACTTTCTAGGCCTTTTAGGCAAGGAAAATGTGAAGAAATGGACCGAAAAGATGAAAAACACGACTTTCGCGGATACCACATGGACGCCATTTTGAATTTACCCATGATCCTCTACCCGGGGGTATATGAAAATAGACTCAAAATGACCCCAATAAGATAAGCTTAAAAGTCACCAAGTTTCAGCCTCCTCGGTTTTGTAGTTTCGGAGCAGCAGAGAAAAGTTCAATAGGGGAGCACTTTCCGCCCCCAGGCCAGGTAGGGTTAATGTAGTCCGCTTGTGTTTTGGGGATTTGGCGTCCATTTCCCATGTTTTCCCCCATTCGGTTATCTCCCTTCCCTAGGTTAAGAGATAGGGAGTTACTTCAAAAGTCTTCCAACGAGAATTTTGCGCAGCAACATTAATTCAGTTGGATAAATTTTGATAGGCATCGTGATTATCTTCAACCAGTTGGAATAAAGGAAAAAGCTAATTACTATTTATGTATTTTTTTCATGAATATGCTTCAAAACCAGGGTTATTCTCTATTGTTTCTGGGTTATCAAATGGAGCATGGGTCAGTCCAATTAACGTTGCCTATAGTTAAAAATATTTTTTTCTTTGATTTTTCACATATTACACAATTATGAAAGCAACATTATTGAAAATGTTAAATACTTTGATCCACCACCAGCGGACATCCTGAAACTAGCTTCAAAGTAAAATGCGACTTGCTTACAGGATCTCTGGTTTGCGAAGACAGTACCGGTATAAAGGTTCAGGAATCCTAGCGATTAGATTTGGGACACCTTATCAGTTTTTGCTAACTCTCAAGAAATCTTGTCTGACCTTCCGATTTAATAGCTGATTTTTTTTATTAAAGGGAATATTATTTCTTCACTCTTTTTTCGTAAACCTATAGAATTTATTATGAATAGTTTTTGTTTGTGAACAAAAGCATTTTCGAAAACATTTTTAAGTGATTTTGGAACCTGACGGTATCATCCATTTCATCCAACTTTACGTGGCCCTTGCAAAGTTCTATTCATTGTGTGATAGTTGTCATCCGAACAATTCATCATCTTGATGTCAACTTTAATTCATGTATCTTGCACAGACTTCGATTTCATGCGTTACCGTTTGGGATGCGTGGGCTTGTCAAACATCTCTTTGCTGGTCGTAATGGTAGACAGACCAGCTGATTGCTGAAGCGGTACAAACGCTCGATATATATATTTCTCATATCATAGAGGCGA
This sequence comes from Hanleya hanleyi, assembly GCA_036873755.1. Taxonomy (NCBI): domain Eukaryota; kingdom Metazoa; phylum Mollusca; class Polyplacophora; order Lepidopleurida; family Hanleyidae; genus Hanleya; species Hanleya hanleyi. Next base: position 20,562 of record JAVTVY010025679.1, read on the forward strand.
ATAGCAATGTAATACCACTATATGGCACAAAACATGTATCAGGCTTTAAAGGTTTTGTTGCGTGTATTTCGATTGGCGTTTGTAGTCGAATGAGTGTTTTACATCAGAAAATGAGCCTTACATTTTTGAAGACGACGGACTACTTTACCTCATCACAATGAAATGCCAATGTCAAATTTTCATTCACAGAACACCGCTTACTCTGCCTGTTCTGTGCGTATGTCAACATTGTGTCAGTCTGTTTCAAGTCTTTCCGTCGGTTTATTTTCAACAGTATGGCTTCAAAATTAAATACTTATAGCATTGAAATTTGATTCACGCATTTATAGCTGATTCAGAATTGATAAAAAATACTGTAGCGAGAGTCAGATTTTCACAAATTAGGTGAAGACTCTGCATGACCTTGGATCCAAAACCAAAAACAGTTCGGGAAAGAGGACGTCAACACTGAGAAACTACTTACGTGATACTGTATATTATGTTAGGGATTTTTTTCTCGAGTGTACCTTGCGAGTGTGAACCGCCGGCTCACAAAAACAAAACAAAAATGCCACCGACGCCGGCGTCGATCGATCGCAGTTTCGACAATACAGTTCTCTCGTGTTTGATTGACTGGTGACTCGGTCTCTTTGTGAAATTATGTGTTCTCAAACACGGTGAATGAATACTAGATACTTCTCGGAAACGTAATGATAAACAAAGATATTTAAATAAGAAGCCTCGATAAAGCGACATCAGTTTATGATATTCTGCACTTTTATGAAACGGGACCGAGCTCCAGCGCGCGACATTAGGTATTCCGATTCCTCCCATGTATGGCAAACATAATCTGTTGTGAACAAAATATCCTTGCGATGGCAAAAGCCATCGTTGCGAAAGAGAAAATGTCTGAATAGCATAAAGCGGAGACGTTTTGGGTTTATCTAATCGTGGCCCATTAGGGAAACAGTTTAAAATGCGTAGTTTTTTTCTCTTTTGGCATTCATGTCTTAAGATATTTTGATTTGAGAAATCAATTTTCACACTGGTGGTCATTTATCTGATTTTTATCAACCCTCTGTAATGAAAATCCGAGAAATAACGACTCGTTGTGCTAATCTATATTTCAATCTGTGAGTGATTGTCTAGTTGACGAATTGATAAACTACTACTTTATATAATGAATAGAATGATTTTTTCTTGTAGGATATGCTTTAATAATAACATTGCTATAAATAGTATACTATGTTTACATGGACGAAATTTCTATTTTCCAAATCTTCATTCAATTATCCTTGGGATCCACATTCTAATATATATATATATATATTTCATGAGAAGAAATATGAAGACTGTACTCGCTTTAGAAATTCTTTATTGGAAACGAGGACCATATCGTTCCGTCGAGAAAAAGTCATATGACACGTTTAGATCGAATTACCAAACTTCAGATCGAAAAAACTGGATAGGGTGAGGCAAATTCGGTTTGGGAAATCACTTCGAATCACATGATCATCTCAGCGCTAACCACATTCGACCGAATTTCAATTCCGCTGCGTCCTGATCTCTGCGGTAATCGTTATTACACATGATGCGATACGAATTACAACTATAGATCCATACCGTATACTAAAGCAACAAAAGAGCAGCTTACCCAGACTTTGGCACCTATTGTTCCCTTTCCCCGAAAATGGTTCCATCAGGACAATGGTAATAATGATTTATGAAGTTGATAAATAAAATGGAATTTCCTGAGCTGGAGAATTTGATGACTTAAAATAGGACATTTAACGGGTAACACTCTAGCCATAATTTTAAACAGAGCTTTTGAAAAGATATTTCTGTGATCTATATCCAAAACAGAACCCGAAGCTCTCGTAACAGTAGAATATCAAAATATATTGATTGAGGCAAATACGGATACGAATTTTCTGCGAAGACGAAATTCTGAGACGGTGTGATTGGTTGTTTTATATAACATCAGCATGTTTTAGTTACTTACAGATAAACGGACATGTCAGGCCCAGATACAAGGAAAACACGTCTACTCAATTCGCTTTTTGACGGCGAAATCATAACGAAAGTTAGATTGGAAATCGAAGTTCATAAGTGTACACATTATGAATGTCTTTGACAGAATAGCTTTGGATTGGCAGAGAGACGTGTTCCTTTGGGACGTGAGAAGTATCTTGCAGCTTGTAGGTTGGAGCGATATGCAAGAGGTGGGAAAAGTTGACGACGTCTGGAGACTAAAAAGCAACTATTTGACTCTACAGGAAAGCATCCATCGGCACCTCACATTCAGATCCGAGAATACGGTGGATCCTCGGACGTAGCTTGAGTATCTCAGCCGCGCTTCTATTACAACTGTTCATGCGGAGACTATGATGATGCACACGGCCCCAGCACCGGCTTAAGCGGAATTAGATACGCTAGCTGGGAGCTGTGATGATAGACCGTTTCAAACAACGCATCTGGTGTTAATGGATGAGCATCACATCAAGAGCGTTCTCAGTTCCTATTTTCCTGTACACTGATCAGCGCAACCAGTACAACATTCGACCAGAATATGGACATAGATAGTGATAAATGAAGGTCAGGTCTACGTTGACCACTTCCTCCACTCTTCACATCAAAGAAAAAGGTGCAATAAGAGACCTTCATGGTCCCGCATCGGATGATTTTAAACACATGGATTCGAAAAGGCATGCTACTGAGCATATTTAACTAGATTTCCACAGATCTCGGATCAGACATTTTGAATTCATGACGTCATAAATCAGCTGTCCAGAATGTCCATTAAATGAAGGGGTGTTTGAATTTTTCTACATGTGTCTGAAATGGTAAAACACCGAGTATCAACTGATACAATCACATGTTCTATTTTTATGTGGAAAACGAGTTATTGGACACTTTCCTTCTTTAATGAAAGAAAATGGATCAAATTATTTGGCTTAATCGGGATCAGACCGATTTGTACGACTCACAGGTTGTAACGGGATCAGTAATGTGTTTATTGTACGGCCCCTACCAATTACACTGCATCAACTGAGTATGTTTGGTGGCGTACACTTAAAGTCCTGATCATGTGCCCGTTGAGTGGGGTGGGGGTGTTGGTTTAATGTCACACACAAGATTTTTTCGCTCATATGGTGACAATCAGCTGGGACAGGGAATAACGTAATATATGCACCCAGTCGGAAGAATAGGTCCAATTACTACAATTAGTAGGGAATGGCAATCCCCCAGCAGGACCTCATTGACAGTGTTAGTTCATTCATATTATCGGTGTTCAAGAAAACTAATCGCCGATATAATAATGTCAGAACCAATTAAGCATTATTTGACTGTATTACAAACAAGCAAGGGATAACATTCATGGGGTGTTTGTTTGTAGGCTTGCCTGAATTTCCCAATAATATCTATGCAAAGTCTGGCAACGTAACATATCAACTTCATATACGTATTCCAATGGGTACTAATTGTGCACGCCTTTTGGCTAACTTATATCTCTTCTGTTACGAATAAGATTATATGCAGACGCTTTCAAATTCCGTTCCTTCTCAGTCACCAGAAGCTGTTTTGACGATGTCCTCCCTGTGGATAATCGCTATATAAATGACAAAGTGAAGGATATAAATCCACCTTCACTGGGTTTGAAGGAAACTGCAAATAGCCCTACAGGCACACCTTATTTAGACCTATAACTCTGTAAAAATGAAGCGAGCCTTCTCTCTAGTCGACTTAATGACAAGAGAGATGATTACAATTTCGACATCTTAAACTATCCCTTTCTGGACGGAGGGACCTGCATATGGCGTATACATATCTCTCCTCGTAGCATTTTCTAGATCCTGTACTAAACGTGATGAATATATTCAACGTCATAAAACCTTATTGCTAAAACTTAAAAAACAGGGTTATACCGCCAAGCGACTCCACTCATTATTTCTCAAACTTGGCGATAAATATCGCATGCTGATAGCAAAATACAAGCGTAGCGTGCAACATCTATGGCGTTACGTTTCCCAACTCGTCTCTAAGTAACCCGCTATCCCGGGGCTAGAGACCGTGTTCACGTGAACATGTGCAATGAAAGCATGACTGAGATACATCATTCTCCAGAAACGACCTTAAAACGAAAAGCATATGGATTGAGAATACTAATCAGCGACACGGATTTGATATATTTGAAACATCATGATGTCTCGCCGGCATCACTGAAAAATGTTCTCTAGCAGGAAACTAGCCTATGATTCTTTTTAAATATGTCGCTAATACTGCTATGTGAATTAGGTCTTTGGATTATGGACGCGGAAATTCTCTTATGGACGACGGCACAATATTGAATGGCGGACTAGATGCTTATACTAAATTCCAAGCAATGTAACAAGTTAAATGGTTGATAAATCGGATGAAATTGGGACGATCTGAACCCTGCGAGACACAGAATAAAAGTGGATTGTAACAGCGTATGTTTTTCTTTCATAATAACTAAGTTTCGCATATATAAAATCCAGCTAAGCTAGTTTTGCAAACAATTTTTTTCTTTCATAATAACTAAGTTTCGCATATATAAAATCCAGCTAAGCTAGTTTTGCAAACATATATCAAGCCCCTTGACCTGAAATGTGTGGAGAATGCGTTTTATGCTGGTGCAAATAATTTACGCGTGTGTGTGAATATAACAGGTAAACACGGTGGTCAATTCGAAGATATAAGTAAGGTACGAGTAAAACTCATGGCTAACGTATGAAGCTACATGCATGTAAATCATAAATCAGATTAATGGCCACAGCAGTCAATCGCAAAAAGCCTGTAGACTGCTATCGACAGGCGATTCGGTGAAAAGCAATATACAATAAAATATTTCAACTTCACATATATTCAGTTATTTTTATTAAACCCTACCCAGTCTGGGCTTTGTGGGACATGTCCAGGTCTTGATGGGCGTGAAGGCATGTTTGGCCGCTAGATTTTTTTCTTATCACTTGAGTGGGGAGCTCAAACTTCCCATACTATATCCTCTTATCAAGTTTTACCAGAAAACGTAACAAAATCCAACATGGCACTTATAAACAAAATACCATGGTAATACCATGGTAAAATACCATGGTACGAACCACGGAGTTTTGGCAACGGTTCATGTACCATGGTTACCATGGTTTTACCATGGAACATGCACGATGGTTTTACCATGGTATCCTGGTTTTACCATGGTGCATGTACCATAGTTTTACCATAGAACCATGGTTTAACCATAAAACTATGGTTACCACGGTACATGTACCACAGCTTTACCATAGAGCCATGGTTTTACCATGGTACATGTACCACAGTTTTACCAAAGAACCATGGTTTTACCATGTTACATGTGCTATGGCTCTACCATGGTATCATAGTGTAACCATGATGCATTTACCATAGTTTTACCGTAGAACCATGGATTTACCACGGCACATGTGCCATAGTTTAACCATAAAACTATGGTTTTACCATGATACATGTATAGTTTTACCATATACCATGGTTTTGCCATGTTACATGTACTATGGCTCTACCATGGTACCATGTTATCACCACAGTACATGTACCTTGGTTTTACATGTCCAACGGCTTTACAGGGTACATGACTTTGATAAACTAAATGCACCTTGGTAAAACCATCGTAAAAACCATGGCCAAAACATAGCGCTTCGTACCAAGGTATTGAGTGTGGTATTGTACTGGAATAAATCCGCATTCACATTAGACGAGTTGGAGAGACTGAATGGTCAAGAAACACATGCAGATGAAAACAAGACAAATTGATTTATAAAGGTTTAATAAGACTTAGACTTCATGCAAACATAGCATATATCACTATACAGTCAATTTGGTTTCGTATATGTTAACTGGGTAGATATCACTTCTACTGTTGAGTCTTTTGTTTCCTGATGAAATTCTTCACCGAGTTCTTCAGTTTCTCCCTCATGTAATAATGGATATCAGATGTCTTGCTTTGATGGTACTGCTGGGTCACCTCTGGAAAGAAACGGAATGAAGATAAGGATTTGGAAACCTAATATATATGAGGCAGGAAGGGGTGAATGTAGTATAAATGTCAGGAATCCATGTAGGCCTTTCACAAAAAATAAATGGTTAATCCTTTATTTCTTTTGAAATATTCCAAATTCTTTCAAATTCACAACATTTTGAGTTATTGGTTTTCTCTAGTACATAATACAAGCGTCTAGTCCGTCATTCATAATTCAGCCGTCGTCCATTAAAGAATATCCGCGTCCATAATCCAAAGACCTATATCCATATCCATATAACAGTATTAGCACCAAATTCAAGAAAGACAATCATAGTATACATAAACATAGGCTAGTTTCCTGTAAGAGAGAAGCTAAGAGAGAAGCGGTCAACAGTTTTCAATGATGCCGACAAGACATCATGAGGTTCCAAAAATATAAAATCCGTATCGCTGATCAGTATTCTTAATCCATAATATTCGTTCTAAAGTCGTTATCTAGAGAATGACGTATCTCAGTCACGCTTTGATTGTGGCTGTTCATATGAGCACCATGAGGATCTTGAACTACATGGGTTCATACGGCTCTTAGCCCAGGGTTAAGCGGAATTAGACACAAGTTACGAAACGTAACGCCATAGATCTTGTATGCTACGTTCGTATTTTGCTATCAGCGTGCGATATGTATCGCCAAATTTGAGAAACTTTGAGCGGAGGCGCTTGGAGGCTTAGCCCTGTTTTATAAGTTTCTGCAACAATGTTTTGTGTCTTTGATTGAAATCGTCACAATTAACACAGGATCTAGCAAATGCTACTAGGCGAGATTTGTATACGCCATATGCAGGTCCCACTGGAATATTACTGTTCAGAAAGGGATAGTTTACGATGTCGAAATTGTAATCATCTCTTTTGTCATAAAGTCGGCGAGAGAGAATGCCCGCTTCATTTTTGTAGAGTATTATTTTGGTGGTATTATATTTCCTGAAGACGCAGATTGTTGTATATCTCTGGCTATTCGATTTAAAGCTCTCAGAGGTAACGCATACAGAACTTTACGTAAGTTATGTATACTATTGGGTGTGTTAGATAAACCCACTAAATAATTTAAAGTGATATGATCGTGAATCATCGAACTATTAAACTTTCGCCAACCATGGCTGCGATGTCTCCGTTGATGGGGTTTAAATAGCTGAGTAATGTTGGATATATTTGAATGACGGTTTGTAGCATTGCCGAACCCACTGACATTATCATTTAAACCAAACGGAAACACCGACCCAAGTTCTAGCATCCAGAATAATTCCCGCTCTCGGATTTTTCTCTCAAATCCAAAGGGGGAATCCTTGGTAGATGGATAGACGACGTCTATGATCTGAATACTAAAGTTATCCCAGCCATGGTCAGGTCCAGGAAAATGCTTACCTATGAGCAATTGTTTTTTCCTAACGGATTTTCTGTGACCGTTCACCCTAAGATGGAGTCTTTGGGTGGTCTTGCCAACATACTGTTGACCTCACTTCTTACCATATTTACCTCATTTGGATCATATAGTTATATTATATTATATGATTGCACTATTAATCTGTAAACAATAAATGTATTTGATCTAAAAGATATGACAAACTAAACACATATCCGGATTTTCTGGATTATGGGATATAACACATTAATGCTTCACCAATGAAATTATAATTGTCACATATAGAAGCCTTATGTACATACCTGTTTCTCCAATTTCTCTCTTCGAGAATTGACAAGATGTCCCTTCCAGCCCTCTTCTCGCTTGTTACTTTGCTTTTCTGTTCATCTTTCTTCGACGTTCATTCTGAAAATACAAAATGAATTCATTGAAGATAACAACGAGGAGTTAATAATCCAGCATACGTAACCCATGTCTGCATTCTGTGTTTTTTTTTATTCTGGGAGATAACTGTCACAATATTTTTTTCTTAAATGCTCATTTATTGTGACAGAAAACTTAATGGAATAGAAAAACACAGTTCATATAAATTGTACACAAGTGTTCATGTATGCTGAAAACAATCGGTTATAGCCATATCACACCTTGTTACAATACAAAGAGAAAATGGGACATACAGACAATATCCAGTTCCACAATTGAAATTCGTCTGAGGTGTGTAGTAGTGAATAAGCACCCATCAAGGGAAAGTTATTTATCCTAGTTTTGCGGAAATTACTCACTAAGTCACATAAGATATTAATGCAGTCAGCTAAGGGTGCTATGTAGTATAATGTCTTACAGGATTGCTGTGTTTAGCCCTATGTTTGGTGCCTCGCTGTGATACCACTCTAAACACAAAAAACTGATCATATATCATATATCAATATGAACGTATCCATCTCAGGAACATTTTCATGCCAAAATATAGAACGTTCGAAAAAAAATTGCATAACTGACCTGTCATTTCCACAACAACAACAACATCCAAATGTGATCTGATTTTCGACAATATACACCAAGTTCTCCTGACGGCTGAGGTATCCACTACGCAAATGAGATGTTTATATTCACTACGACTCTGTCAAGTAACTCCAGTAGCTTTAAAAAAGTGGGAATTATATACCCATCGCCAGCTCGTTTTCAGTGTAATAAGTCGTCTGCTAAAGTGACAAAAATGGCACCTATAGGATACCCTCGTTCCCATGTGCATGATGTCGTCACCAATTTATCACTAAATTCCATATTTTTTTCCTAAATTCATCCATTCTGATTTTCTATCAATCTTTAGGCTGAATTTATATCAACACAATCTAAAAAAATGGCATTTTCAATTTACATGTCTGTTCCACTGGGTGACCCCAAAACCAATGGGAAACTCCCTCGTTTTTAGTACGAAACAGTGATATGCCACCTTATATGGCAAACAAATGTCTTTGAAATATCTCTTAATCTACAAAGTGAATAAAGCTGGAAATTCTGAACATTTTGGTGTATCCGGCATGAAAATTGATTAAAATCTGTCCGAAATATACTGTATTTCCTATAAGTGTCACTTCAGACATTATGTGCCCAGGCGGTAGTTGATCATGAAAAGTCACATCTGTACATGTATATTATGTACACTTGTGTTCATTAATCGATTTAACTGAAGAACATGCAGAGTGATCAGACCTGAGCATTTTATTAAGGAACAATCTATAAAAAAGTAAATTAGCAACCTGTATTATGTGTAGGCCAACTGTATATGTTCCTACATATATTTTGACATCACATCAAAAGTCACTGTATTATGACGTAACGTCATAAGTGTATTGCAACATTGTGAGCACCATGACGATGTCATAATAGTGATGACGTCACAAGAGAATGACATTAAGGTATCCGCTGCCCAAGTACAACTTCAAAATTTAAGCAAACAAGTATGGTGTAGAGGAAACATATTGTGTAACTGATACCGTACCATAAAAGAGTATGGTGGCCATTTTGCAATATGGGACATAAACCATGGAATACATACATGTAGTACATGTAGCCGGGTACTCTGGGTGGGTAATGGGGTGGGAAGAGGAGTGGGAGAGGGGATGTGCAACGGTAACTTTACAGATTAGATCAGGTGCCGGGAGGAAGAAAAGGAATTTGGGCCGGGGGGGGGGGGCGAGGGGCAGCAATGAACATCACAGACTAGCTTAGAGTGTGGGGTTATGTCATATGGGATGGGAGCAGAGATTGGAGTGGAGGAGGGTGTGGGGGCATAGACTGAAGGGGGGTGTACGGGGGGGGTCAGCAAATGGTCACCATTATGTGAAGAGCCACACATGGAGGAATAATTTTTATCAGAACGAGTTATATCTCATTATATTATTGACAAACGTGGGAAAATGGTTCAAGGGAGGGCACTCATAACAAACTCATGGTTCATAATTAGCAGGGTCACATGCAATGTAGGGGGGGAGGGGATCAATTTTCTTGAACTACTAAGGCTGACGTAGCTATGACTTCCCAAATTAATAGAATAATTCACAAAATTAGCATTGGATGGTTCTCTGAAAGGTTACCAGATATTTTAAAATTAAACCAAATTTCCCTTTGTGTATATAAGGGTGCCATGTAGTATAATGTCTTACAGGATTGCTGTGTTTAGCCCTATGTTTGGTGCCTCGCTGTGATACCACTCTAAACACAAAAAACTGTTCATATATCATATATCAAAATGAATGTATCTATCTCAGGAACATTGTCATGCCAAAACATAGAACGTTCGAAATTTTTTTTGCATAACTGACCTGTCATTTCCACAACAACAACAACATCCAAATGTGATCTGATTTTCGACAATATACACCAAGTTCTCCTGACGGCTGAGGTATCCACTACGCAAATGAGATGTTTATATTCCCTACGACTCTGTCAAGTAACTCCAGTAGCTTTAAAACAAGTGGGAATTATATACCCATCGCCAGCTCGTTTTCGGTGTAATAAGTCGTCTGCTAAAGTGACAAAAATGCCCTCGTTCCCATGTGCATGATGTCGTCACCAATTTATCACTAAATTCCATATTTTTTCCTAAATTCATCCATTCTGATTTTCTATCAATCTTTAGGCTGAATTTATATCAACACAATCTAAAAAAAATGGCATTTTCAATTTTACATGTCTGTTCTGGGGGGAATTCCACTGGGTGACCCTAAAACCAATGGGAAACTCCCTCGTTTTTAGTACGAAACGGTGATATGCCATCTAAAACAAATATGTGCAGAGACATTTTCGGCACATTGGCCAGTTTCGCATTTTTTTCCCCGGTTTCGCAAACCGTGACCCTCTGCTAAATTTAATTGTAGACTTCGTTTACTGGCATACTGTTTACTACATGTAGCTTAAGTTGATTTAAGCTGATTTTTCACTTGCTATAGAATTACCTCATCTTCGGAACTGAAGGATCGTCTTCTGGATATCGTTTCTCTGTTCTCTTTCCAGACTACCAATGGTAGATTTCCTAATGTCGGATATATCCTCTCCATCCAGAAGTCTGTCCAGTATATATTTCAGCTGGGTCGCTCGTCTGAAATAGAGAAATATCACATAACTTAATCTTAACTTGTTTAATGTGATCCCCCTCTCATTCATGTTATAAAAATGAGATAGCAAATGATACATTTACATACTTAACACTCGGATTTACATCATTATATTTATTACAGTACTTACCACCGAATCTCAAAACTTTGATTGGAACAACTGGAATCGTTGAGCCCATCCCGCTCAATGTATTCGTGAACGGTTATGGAGATACGAAATTTTACAGTGCCAAACATCATAGAGGGTCCAGTTTTCGCCTCGTTTTCGCGGCATCCTGTTTGTAGTAATCAGTCTCTATTGATAGATCGATAGGCTTTTAGGAGAGTGCAATGGGGTGAATCTACCCTGCTAAACAATGGCTTGGGTAACCAGGATAATCGTTCGCTGCCACTGCTCCTCGCTGTGCCATAGAGCCCTTCAAAACTTACTTTTTCATCACCATGTTTGTCGTAGCCTCGTTTTCGATCTCACAATTGACCCCATTCGGAATCGATCAACCATTTGGAAAAACAACGGAAATCAGCGAAGAATAGCAATAAAAATAGGTAATTTCATTCGAATCTTTAGTAGATTTGAATGTTGGAATATTAGAGGACATATTCAGTGGATAAACAGCCTGTTCGAAAAAAAAAATAAGACGTAAAAAAAATACCGGCGACGATGTCAGCCTTGTGACTCTACGTGTTGTTGTTGTTGTTGCCAGAGAAGTCGAAATCCGACGTATGATTTATTCGGCAACTACTGAACTGACAGATAATTTTGATAAAAATACGCCTGTATTAAAGTTTAGAAAACGTTTTCGCTTCAAATTAAAAAAAAACATATGAAGCTTTGAAGCACATGTTGACTGTCAGCTTCCAAAGTTCCAGCTTGCGTCACATTTCCCTTTCCTATTCGCCAGGCCGATTTGCCGTGAATATGTACATGCTTATTTTACGGATATTCAAAGCTATATTTTATTCATCACCACAATGGCTAGTAAGTTTTTCATCACTTTTCTCCGGGACATCTACAGGAATCTGTCTTTAAAAACGCAATTGTGTCATGTGGTACTGAACGGCAACATGAACAGCATGCTAAGTCGGCAAACAGTGGGGTGGCTTTTCATCGAAGCAAGGCCTGCGCCGTAGCTCTGCAGGGTCAAATTTTGCGGACTGAAGATGTCACTTCCTATTTCCGGGAACTACGGGGAGACTCTTTCCTTAATTGTTTATAATCCTTAATGCAGAGATGACAATTAAACATGTTATAAGCCTCACTGATTCCAGCCAGGAACATAAAAATGTCTTTTGTTCCAGGCCAAGCGTTCAGAGTACCCAATATATCGGAAATGTCCTAATTGTGACTTGATTGAGGACGAATTTCATTTTGTATTAGTATGTCCATTTTACACCAACTTACGGGTAAAATACACTCCAAAGTATTATTGGAAATATCTAAATATCGAACAAATGGTACAATTAATATCTAATGACACCTGCACAGTTGTAAAAAATCTGTATTCCTACATTTCAAAAGCTTTTAAATTACGCTCAGAAATTACAAATGATTAATTTATTGCACGTATGTGTATAGTAAGGCGTTTTGCCAACTGTTTGCTGCTCCGCCGAAGATGTATATTTTCTGTAATGTGCTCATGGGCCGGATGGCTTAATGCAACAATAAAGATATATATATATAATTGTTCAGAGATCAACATTCCTTTCCCGCCTCGCACCGCGTGATGCTATTCGACAGAGGTAAAAATAAAGGCATGCTTATACAAATTACAATCAGTACATTTTGTAAACATCATTTGTTTAACTATATCACTTTATAAGCCATTCTGTCAGTCATTCAACTTTATTCACAGGCATAACTTTGCATTCATTCATTTATTTCTCGTAAATTGAAAGCCTTCCCATGTTTTTTTTCACTAACAACAGTACGACGAAAAACCAGGGAAATAATATTTTGATTAATTATGGTATACTCTACCCTGGTTTTTTATGTACCATGGTATCAATATTGTTCAAAGTGGTTAACCATGGTATGTTAATCCAATGTATTGTGTAATTACAATGACATTACCATAGTGGATCATGGTTAACCATGATATATTGCACTATGGTACATCTATACCATGGTATTACCGTGATGCTACCATAGTTGAACAGAGTAAACCATGGTACACTGAACCATGGTACATCTATACCATCTGTACCATGGTATTACCATGAAAACCATGGTACATTGAACCATGGTATTATCCTGGTTACCATGGTTCCCTCCGTTGTAAACCATGGTATTTTTTATACGGGGGCTGCTTTAATGACGCCATAGTGACGTAATTTTCAACAAAATATTTTTCTCTGATATTTCTTTTTTTAAATGTGTTTTTTTTTCGCAAAAGCTGCACCTAAAGTTAGTAAATATTAGCCTGATGTGAAATAAAATAAGAAACTACAGGCGCGAGCTAAAACAGGTTTTTGCCCAAAAATCATATAGCATAGTTGCGATACCAGGTCCAGGTGTGTAGAGAAATCTGTTGATAACATGTGTCTGACGTCATATTTCAAACGCCTTCAAATTATATGTATGGCAATCTCGTACAGATAAAACTAAAAAAACTGGACGATCCGTAGAACGATAAAAACTATAAAACACCAGTGATCAACTCGTACAATAAAATAAATGGATAAAACACGTCCGGACTGTTTGAGACATACAACACAGACTGGCATAAAATGCAAATGACGGATTACAACAACTAAAGTCAAGTACCCGGATATTCCGCAGCGCCATCTATCTACTGAATATTCAATAGTGTATTCTGGAACGTACTAGCGTTTCTTTCAGATTCTTGGAACGACTGAAAGACGTTCGAATCGGTGAAAGTAGTCCAACCAATCTGGAATTCAAAACTTCATGTTTATTCTGAATAAACTGTTTAATAAGACGAACATTGGGGGAGTATTTCATGATAAGTGGAAAAAATTCCAGACGCTGTTGAACTTTTTTTGGCAAAGCCGAGTTTTGGTTGCTTTTGCTCATATCTGCTTTGATTTTTCTCAAGCCACAAGCGGAATAGCCTCGCTTTAAGAGTGCTTTGATAAGAATGTAACAAGCGCTATTAAAATCGCATTCATTGTTACAAATACGGCGGTATCTTATAAACTGAGACTTCACGATGCCTCGGAAAAAATACGGAGGATGGAATGAAGAATGATGCAACAATTGGTGACTGTACGTTTGCTTGAAGTATACTTTACTATCAAACCTCCCTGAAGATATAAATCTACTACCTTTCTAAATGGCAACATCGAGGAATGGAACAGAATGAAATTGAACATTATGTTGCAGACGGATATTGGATTTATGTTCATTCATGATATGAACAAAGTCCCGGAATTCATCAAGTGTGCCAGGAAAACAACCGAAAATGTCATCTAGGTAGCGCTTCCAAAGGAGAGGTTGGATAGGACACTTGGTGAGAGCTTTCTCTTCCCAATCGGCCATAATATTTTGGCATATCACGGGGCAAAACGTTTGCCCATAGCAGTGCCTTTGACTTGAAGGAAGTGCTTAGGGCCAAAAGAGAAGTCATTATATTAAAACTGTAATGTGCGACATAGAGTTAATCTGTCTGTTTATTGAAAAATAGGTATCTTCCCGATCAATAGAATAATAGTTATAACTGATCATTGTGAATGCGAAGTGCTTCATTTCTATGATGATACAAGAAAAATTATTGATGCACATGCATCAATGCCGGCGGAAATATTTGTAGCTTATCATCTGCGTATTACAAGCCGATTACGTGTGCAACTGGTGAATACAAGTCACGATGCACCATTATGTTTAAAAAAACGGCGATTTGTTTGTTTTCATTAAAGGTTTGACTAATGTAGTTCGCGCAAGGACCCATCTGGAAAATGTGGGGTTAGTCGGAAGTTAAGTGCTTACTGGCAAAATGTGCACATGAACCGCATGTCTGACTAGGACTTTGAAAGTAATGTTCTCTGGTTGACGTATTAAGTCACTTCACATAGCCTGATATAAGAGTTCGCGTTGTGGCATTATATGGGACCCGTCATCAAGCCACTATTTCTGTATTGATGTGTGTCATTGTAAATTAAGCCTAGATCGACTTTCTCTACACATCAATCCGATACGCGTGTTTTACTGTTTCGAGTTTTTAGTAACTCGCAGTTCAATCTCAAACATTTTGCTGCAGACGTACAGGTGAATAACTTTATCATGTATGGTCATCGATTTGGTCTCTCAGCCATAATAAAGTAGTACTAAAGGACATTTATTCGATGAATTCATTATAACAGAATTAATATTAACGTGCTAACCACGAACGGGTGATACAATCCTGTCGTTTCACGATATGAAACTAAGTTGGATCACTCCATCGCAGGTCTGTGAAGTATGGCTCGACAAAACACCTGTTACTCGTACAATATCAAGATGGCCGCTCCAATGTTTACTGAATTCAGCCACTTCGCCCTTCATATAGGGGATGCCTATATGTACTTGTATGCAACTAACTATGGTAGCGTGCTCCTGTGGGCGAATGGGTCGTCAAGCGTCAAAACCCATCTTGGCAACGTTATTTTTTTCGCCACAGGATTGAAATTACATTGGTTTTAGCGAGACTGTTCGAAAATGGGCTCTCAAAGAATCCACAGGTGCATTTGGCATGCGAATTATACAAGCAGATTAAATAGAGTCGTAATTAAAACTGGGACAAAAATTCGTTCAAATCTTACTTTTTATTTGAATAATAGATCTGGAGCATCAGAAATATGTTTTGAAGTCTACTGCCGTACTGTATATGCACGCGAGTAGTATAGAAATAACACTTGATCGAGTATTGAGTGCAACATCCGGGTTCTTTGTGGCGCGACGTTGCGATGACGTCACTTCCGGTTCCGGTCACATGACTGGAAGTAACCTTTGACCCCTGCGCCTGCCCACAATACCGGACAATAATGGTGTGCAGGGGGTAAAAGGTTAACGGAAGTGACGTCATCGCCACTTCACGCCACAAAGGACCCGGACGTTGCAATCAATACTCGATCAAATCCCCTTTCAAAGAGGGTCAAAAGTTACGTGAGCGAAATTGATCGCGCGGATGTATTCCTCCTCGGTATTCATCCGCGGCGAGGCGGCCAGGTCTGGCGGTGAGGCGTTCTCCGCGGACAGAAACTAGTCCCATGCCAACGAGACTTGTTGAGAATCGCCCGGAATGGTCGGTTGATTGATAGGGGTGATCGATTGATAACCTTATTTACGGTCGAACAGGATTGAAACAATAGACGATGGCTATCCCGACTGTTCATGCGAAGTAGCAGGATAGTTGTGACCCGTGATGAGATTGAATACACGATGGTCGATCCGTATAGCCACGAACAAAATGCATGAATACATTGAGAGTTAAGGCTTATAGGACGCAGTATTACCATGTACGGCTCAACCCCTCAATGCGGGTGATCTATAAATATAGCTGACGTCATGATCCATAAATAGAACAGAGTGTCTCCATGGGGAATCCCCAAAGGGAATCCCCGTTTCCCGATGTAGACCGATGGACCAGCAAATCTCAACATATAATATAGCATGGTACAATCACTTGCAAATGGTTAAAAAAAAGACATCCGTGCAGGCCCGGTTTTGTCAGATCAGTATATGACCAATGGCGTCTAGGGGGCAACTTCACCGATACCCTGGATGATATGAAAATTAACATCGTTGCGCCGTCCATACACTCTGGACGCAAAGACAACAACTCTGATGGGACAATATCTCAGTTGGCGGCTGCCCCAAGGAGTATTAGGTAGGAGTATTGGGGTGGTATTTTTCTTTTCTTGTGGATTTTACTTTGGGGTGTGGCAGAAAAGAAAAGTTGTGGGAAAGTTATGATGACGCATGCGCAGTAAATAGGCGAATCGGTGGACGTTTTGGGGTTGAGGTTGGTCATTCTTCGTTCGAATGGGCCGTGGAAGATGTCAATGTGTAGCCCCTGTAGGGGAGTGTGGAATCTATAGTGCACATGTGCAGTCGAGGTGTAGTAGCGAAAGTGAGTATTTTGGAGGTGCGCAATGGAGCATTTGAGAGATTGAGCCGCTATATCGCATCCGAATAGGCCGTGCAGGATCTCGTATTGAAACTCATGCGGTGTAGACCACGAATTGAGGGATGACCAGGTCATCAGTGGCGTATTTACTGACGTCATCAGTGGGAGTGGTAGCGAAAGCGGGCATTTTGTGGAGGTGCGTGGGGGTGGTTTTGAGTGATTTAGGGATCATTCTTGGTCCGAATGGGACGTATGCGTTGTCATAGTGAAGCACTCCTAGAGGGACGTCAGACAAGATGAGTGGGTCGTGGAAGAAGACTACGGTGCGCATGCGCAGTAGAGTAGTAGCGAAAGTCAGCATTTTGATGTTGTGCATATGCGTATTTGAGAGATTGAGGGGCTATATTGCATGCAAATAGGGCGTGCAAGCTCTCATATTTGAGCTCATGCGGTGTAGATTACGACTTGAGGGATGTCTATATCATCAGTGACGTCATTGGTGACGTCATCAATAGGAGTAGTAGCAAAAGTGGGCATTTTTGGGTGCGTGGGTGTGTGCTTGAGTGATTGGGGGACCATTATTTGTCCGAATGTTTCGTATAGCGCGCATGAAAGGTCGAGGACTACTAGCGAATGTGGGAATTTTGGAGGTGCGCAGACGCGTATTTGAGAGACTGAGAGGCTACATCGCATCCAAAAAGGGCGTGTCGGGTCTCATATTGAAGATCTTCTGGTGTAGACCACGACCAGGGGAAGTTCATGTCATCAGTGACGTAATTGTTGACGTCATCAGTAGGAGTAGCAACAGAAGTGGGCATTTTGGGGGTGCGTGGGAGTGTGTTTGGGTGATTGAATCACGTCGTATCAAGTGTCATAGTGAAGCACTCGCGGAGGAGCTGGGCTCGTGGGTCGTGGATGTAGGGGCTATGGCGCGCATGTGCAGTGGTAATAGTGCACTGGAATGGGTTATATGGTACAGGGTTCACCACACATGCGTTAAGACGTTAGAGCTCGTTACTATAGGGCGTCAAGGCGTTAAGCTAGGGCATTAAGATACAGGGTTAAAGCGTTAAGATAGGGCGTTAAGGCGTTGAGACAGGCGTTAAGGCGAAACGACGGGCACTTAGGCGTTAAGATAGACCGTTAAGGCGTAACGACGGGCGTTGACGGGCGTCAACAATCAGAGCTATTACACCAGGGCATTGAAGCGTTAGGCTGGGCGTTGGCGTCACTTTCCATAAAAGCAAGCGTATCCCAAAGTCATGCACGGTTGACGTTCAACTGTCAACATGGGTTATACATGCTCTGAGTGCAAATGCACGTTCAACGGACATTACGATATGATGCGACACCAGAAGAATATACATAAGATTGAGGACACAGAGGAGTTCATTGAAGTTAATGCTGAAAATATGCCAGCTCTTCTAAGAGTCCACCGACTGATACCGAAACAGAGAATGCTGGCAGTCTGTCTACAAATACTGAGAGCTCGACTTCAGGTAGTCAGACTAGATCCCAGGGAAGTGAGGAAAAACCTACCTTCCGGGATCGTATTATGCATGAGGCTATTAATACTGACGCTGCGGCGATGGGAGACGCCGGACAGGATAACTTGCAACAGGCCTACATCAAAATGCGCCCCTGCATCATAAAAGCTGCAATGGCGATCTATGAACGGTATAGTCTGCTACCGTTTGAAATGAACGGCGACCCCACCCAAAGGTCCATCGTGAAGACCAAGCGTCACTTGGAAGAGGATATGGGACGATCACCAACCGAGGCACTTCAAAATGCGATCAAAATGCTCCAGGACATGTTTCCGTTACAGTATCCTGGCCTGCCCGGAGACGATTTGAACAAACCGATCAGGGCGAACATTACCGAAGATCGAACTTTCTAAAATGGCGATTTCTGATTGGGCTCCTCATTGCCCAAGCGCACGCGTATCACCACCATTCTGGCTCATTAGTTAACTGCTTCAATAGGACACCACTCATGTTTGAATACAGACTGAGGCTAACGGTTTACAAATGACTTTATATGACCACCCTCACTCACTCACTCGCATTCCTCCACCTTCTCCTCCTTCACTTCCTCCCCCCTCCCCCTCCTCCGCCTCCTCCTCTTCCTCCTCCACCACCAACACCCACACACACCTACACACATACGCCGAGGTAACTCCACCAGGAAGCGTGAGAGAACATGGCCACCTCTCCTCAAACGCGCTCCTTTGCCCTTCCGAATTTCCCCTTTCTCTACTACTCCCCGAGTGCGCAGGTGCACACCACTCCCACTCTGATTCTAATCCACGAGTGCTGGACTAGTATAACTCACACGACCTATTCGGAGCAATATTGAACAATCTAGACCAAAACGGCCATTTCAATGCACTTTTTTCTACTGACAATGCGCACATGGGCGGTATTTACACTACACACCCATCCAGTCGGACGCTCCCCCATGAATGCTTCAAGATGACACCATATACGACACATTCAGACCAACAGCGGGTCATCTCAACCCCAAAACGTCCATTCAAATTCATTTGACCACTGCGCTCCCTAGCCCCTACTTCCACGACTCACCAGTCCAGTCGGAGGCTCTTCCACTAGTGCTTCAACGTGACATGTCCCTTACCCCATTCTGACTAATAAGAGTCCATTTCGAGGCTAATACGTTCATTCTCGTGTACTTTTCCCACAGTTTCCCGTCTACGCAAGCGCGCCACAACCTCTACTTCCACACGTATGGATGCGATATAGCCCCTCAATCTCTCAAAGGCGCCCTTGCGCATCTCCAAAATGCCCACTTTCGACACTATTCATTGACTGCGTCTGCATCCTTCCGCACACCTTTCCAGTCGGACGCTCCTCCACGAGTGCCTCACTGTGACGCCTCATACGACCCATTCGGACCAAGAATGTCCCCTCAACAAACCCCACGCACCCCGAATATGCCCGCTTTCGCTACTACTCCTATTGATGACGTCACCAGTGACGTCAGTGATGACATGGACAACCATCCAGTTGTGGCCTAAATCGCAAGAGCTTTATTTGGATGCCTTTTTGCCCCTCAATCTCTCAAAAACGCCCTTGCACATCTCCAAATACCCACTTTCGCTACTACTCCTCGACTGCGCATGCGCGCCATGGCCTTCCTTCCACGGCCCACTTGTGTCCTGTCTGACGCTCCTCCACGAGTGCTTCACTACGACACTCGACACGACCCATTCGGATCAAGAATGGTCCCTCAGTTACTGAAACTCACCTTCAACGCACCCCAAATTGCCCACTTTCGTTACTACCCCTACTAATGACGTCACCAGTGACATCAATGATGGCATGGGCATCCATAAAGTCGTGGTCCACGCCACAAGAGCTTCAATATGAGACCCTACATCCCTTGCTTGGATGCAATATAGCCCCTCAATCTCTCAAGTACGTCCTTGTGCACTTCCAAAATGCGCGCTTCCGCTACAACACTTCGTGCCATAGCTTTCCTTCCACGACCCACCCATCCTATCTGACGCTCCTCCACGAGTGCGTCACTATGACACCCCATACGACAGATTCGGACCAAGAATGGTCCCTCAATCACTCATGCACATCCCACGCACCCCTAAAATGCCCGCTTTCGCTACTTCAACTACTGATGACGCCACCGATGACATCACTGATGACATGGACATCCTTCAAGTCGTGGTTTACACTGTGAGAGCTTCAATATGAGACCCTACCCGCCCTATTTGGATGCGATATAGCCCCCCAATCTCACGAATACGCACTTGCGCACCTCCAAAATGCCCACTGCAGAAATGCGACTCTGCAGGCGCACTATAGCCATCCTTCAAAACCACAACTGCTCAGTCGGACGCTCCCCCACAGGCACTACACATTGACACCTCCCACGGCCCATCGTGACCACGGATTATTCATCTCAACCCCAAAACTCCTATCCCAGATTCGCCTATTTACTTACTAGACATGCACCATCATAACTTTTCAATAAAAGTCAACCCAAGGACACGAGACCTCAACCATCGTCTCGTCACCAGGGTGAGACAGAGAACAAGATTCCACACCCATAATAAAATCCACAAGAAAAAAATGGCCACCTCAATACTCCAACCTAATACTCCTTGAGACTGCCGCCAGCAGAGTTATTGCCCAGTCAGGGGTGTCGTCCTTGCGTCCATGGTGTGTAGATGGCGCTACGATGTTAATTTTCATATCATTCATATCGGTGAATTTGCCACTGGATTCCATTTTTCATGTACTGATTTGAGAAAAACGAACCTGCACGGATGTTTTTTTCACCTTTTGCGATGGAGTGTACCATGCTATGTAAAATAATACTAATGTGTGGGTGTAAGTATCAAATGCATTCATACCACGGAAGAAAACATGTTGAGATTTGCTGGTCTCCGATGACGTCATCGCTCTACATCGTTACAATCTCGGAGATTCGCCGTAGAGATACCCTATTCTTTTTATAGATCATGACGTCAGTTCTATTTATAGATCACCGGCATTGAGGAGTTGAACAGTAAATGGTAATACTGCGTATTAACTCCCAATGTATTCATATTTTGTCGTGGCTATATCGACCATCGTGTATTCAAACCTATCACGGGTCACAAGCTCTGGCACATGAACAGCCGGATTGCCACCGCCTGCTGCTTCAATCCTGTTCGATCGTCAATAAAATGATCAATCGACCACTCCTATCAATCAACCGGTGATTCAGGCGACCTGCCGCGTTTTTGAAGACACGGTGACATGGGACTATTTTTGTTGTTCGCTGAGGCTTCTTCCCGGAAGTGACCGCCTCACCGCCAGACCTGACCGCCTCCCCGCAGATGAATACAACGGAGGAATACATCCCCTGGGTCACTTCCGCTCACGTAACTCTTGGCCCCTTTAAAAGGTGATTTGACCGCATATTTAGTGCAACATCCGGGTCCTTTGTGGTTTGACGTGGCGATGACGTCACTTTCGGTTCCCGACACGTGACCGGAAGTTACCTTTGACCTCTGCGCATCATTATTATCCGGTACTGTGCGCATGTGCAGGGACCAAAGGTCACTTTCGGACACGTGACCGGAGCCGAAAGTGACGTCATCGCCAATAGCGGCCAAATGCCATTTCTATACTATTCAGGCGACAATGATGAAGATTGATGGTAATTACCACTTATGTCTTTTATGAGTATATCTAAGCTAGGCAGGATGGTCACTACACTCGTCTGGTTGTGGACAAAACTCTACATAGACAACGTGTTGAACGACAAACGACAATTGTGTTGTACGAGGAACGACAGCAGGATTACTACTCCGCACTACGCCCTAGTCAATCCACCTTTCGGCCACCCACTTCCGTGTTTGTACCCTACCAATTTCGGCCTTCTTATCAGGAAGAGGGGTCATAGTCAGCTTCGAGAACCTCAGCTGCAATCTCCCACCAGGTAGAACGTCGAGACGATGGTGGCGGGAGACGAAACGGAATAGAGGGTGGTACCGAGACTAATCCTATACGTGAATTTGGTGGAGTCGCACGTGATCAATATACACCTGACATCAAAATATGCGCGCCGAATGTGTGCGGCTTGAAGTCAAAATTACGATCACCTGAATTCGATCAGTTTTTTGTGAACAAGATCCTGTGTTCTCAACAGAAAAAACGTATACATGAAACCGATGTTGTTGATATCGTTGACTTCGAGATTTTAGTAAAGAGTAATAACACCAAAAACAAACAAGTCTGTCATACATGAATTCCACCGTGACGGAATCAACGTTGGGAAGACTTGTTTTCATTCAAAGCCATGTACTCGGATGTTCCGTGGTCATACCCATGTAGTTTCTTGTTTAGTTCGCTATTATATATGACATCTGTTTACGGATCCATGAAAAATCTACAGATGATTCAGCATTTTCAGTAAATCATGCCTCGAAATTTTCGTGACGGAATCACGTTTTCACACATTTTCTCTCAAAAAAATATTCCTAGGAGGAATCTATCACTTCTAATCATAAACTTAAAACTCTGAACTCTATTTTGGCCAATGAATACAGTTCCTGTCACATGCATATCTTTCCTACAGATGTTTTAAGATAGTATACTTTTCAGTAAAATGCAACTTTTCTTCCTTTACAATTTCAAGTTCATCAGGTTTATAAATTGCGGGAAAAATATTTCGCTATTAAAACGCATTTTCTGTGTTATTGGCGTGTCCCCGGAGATAATAGGAAGCGAAAAGAAAAAAACCCAACATGCTAATATATGGCCTACGAAAAAAAATGTGGAGTGAATTTTGTACGACAAATGGGTGGGTTTGGTAATGGGCGCTTTGCCGTGGAAATCATGCATAGCGGTATTAGTGAAAGGAGAGTACACAAAATATTTAACTGAACTTAAATCTGACAATCCGTTTTATGGATACATGATTCCAGTGAACTCTTTGGTTCTGATATATTATTTGGCTGTGTTTATATACCACCAGAGAATACACGCTATGTTGATCAAGACCGCTTCACGCACTTGCAAGATGATATATTGAGAGCAACTGGTAACTATAATAGTATATGTATGATGGGGATTTTAATGCTCGTTCCAAAACTATGTCTGAATATCTTGAAAAAAAAAGAAATATTGACTGACTTCGTAGAGTGGAACGATGATGTTATGCAGTTTACCTTACTAGGTCCACAAATGTTAAGGAGTTTTTGTGTTCTTGATAGATATTCTCAAGATTTGAAAGTTAATACTAAATTGGGGCTATAAATTTGCTGATTTTTTGTCGTAACACCAATTTATTTATTGTCAATGGCAGGGTCGATAGCGACAGAGGCATTGGTAAGCCTACATCCAAAGGCCGTATTGACTATGCTATTGTAAGCCCAGGTCTTTTTGATACATGTAGTATTGTTGACTTTGCGGTAGTTGATTTTAACGATGTTTTCTCAGATATACAGAGCCCGA
Organism: Hanleya hanleyi; assembly: GCA_036873755.1. Lineage (NCBI taxonomy): Eukaryota > Metazoa > Mollusca > Polyplacophora > Lepidopleurida > Hanleyidae > Hanleya > Hanleya hanleyi. Next base: position 44,639 of record JAVTVY010025679.1, read on the forward strand.
TTGTTCTTTCGCTATGCACAAGTGACGTTAGAGAAACTGTAGATTCTTGTAACATATATAAGGGAAGTGGGAAGAGGTGTCGACACACTGACAGAGCCACATGACTTCACAGTATAGTCTTCCGGTTAACCTATTCTAAAGCACATACCAAGAATCTAGCCTAAAGCTTAAATATGTTTTACGAAATTGGACTTCGACTAAGAGTTCAGGTTACGTGGATAGCGTTGACTTTAACCAGGTTGAAAGTATATTTCGTAGAATCCCTTCACTCACAGAGGATCCTTCAATAACCAACGATGGGAAAGAAACGCAGATTAATAAACATAGTTAATAATATTTCATCGTGCCTCATAGATAGTGCCGAAAAAACGTTTGTTCGAAGTTATCTCAGTTACAGAAACGTGAAACCAGCAAATCATGGTTTGACAAAGACAAAGGAACTGTTGACTCTCATAACTATAAACCGTAAGCATAAGACAGACCAAAACGAAATCAAATTGAAATCAAAGCATTAAAAGTACAAACAACAACTGGAAGTTAGTTATAACAAGTACTAGAAACTTTTATTGATAAACTAAGACCCCTTGAAAAGTCTGAGCAGAGCGAATACTGGAAAATCCTGAACCAGTTTACTAGTAATTAAAAGAGTCAACCCTTAGATATACAACATTTTTTTCGTTAAATAAAAGACTGAATGAACTGGATGAATCTGAAATTAGAAAAACTGAAGTTCTCGACAACTATAATAATGAAATTAATGATCAAATTGACATGCATATCAGCGATGAGGAAGCAGCTATAAAACGAGAGGGCCGAGGGCCTATGATTTCCGTCGTTCTTTGAGTCTACTTGGCATCGTCCAAACATGGTTATCTCCCCTTATGCTATGTCGATCGACTCCGTCTCCAGGCACTTACTCAAACTATTATTATCACTTCTAGATGGAAATTATTCATATAGCCTACAACCAGAACATCATTTCACAAACTTACATTTACCAGGTCATTTCAAATCTGTGAGTTGATTATCAGATACACTCGATAAAATGATATTTGGTTCCAACCTGCTTTGACGTTTTGATTTCTATTAAAAACTGTGTTAAGATTTTTTTTTGTTAAAAAAAAATAAATTCTGTTTTTCTCTTTAACAAGGCGGACTATATTTTTCGATAACAAATTATGGGTTCGTTTACGCCAGAGGAATCAGACCGAATAGTGCCGCCTGATTCAAGAATAATTAGCAAAACACTTAGGGAAATCTGGTCAGTTTAGGCCGCTCACCGCACAGTCATTTGTTAGAATAAATCTGTTCAATGAGTGCCAAAAGACGTTTTCGTGCCCAAGATAATACATATAATGAACTATTGTTGTAGGGCTGTAGCTTTGTATGAAAATTGCCACGTATCAAGGAAGAAAAAAAACACCCTGGCATTCTCTGCATAATTATATTTCAATCTCCAAGATGTTTCCAAGTTAAAACAAAATAATCAGCTCCAGGTAATAAATCAAAAACGACGTCTGATCGGGCGGAATGTGAATGGTGGGATTGTTCTTGTTCTCCGATGTCCGATACCACTGTTGTGTTGTTATTATAATTACACCTTATATAAGATAGACGAGTTTTGATTGGTTCTTAGCCGGGGCATTTACGGCAAATTCTCATCCACAAGTCATTCTCACGCGACTGTCAGGGGCAGCGGAAAATTTGCCTTCCGTTGCCTTGGCAGCGGGGTATTTGCCTAAAAGTATTTGCCGAATTATCCCGCCGCCGAATTATCTCCCCTGGTGGCGATCTTCGCCGTCTTGTTTGTAAACAAACATGGCAGCGTCCACAGACGACAGGTTTGGAGCGTTTGCTGTGGCAAATAAAGTTCGTTTCTATTTTATATTACTTTGTATTATCTTTCGGTCTTCATCTATGCTTCTCTTTAGCATATGCGGTGTAATTATACAGATATACCAGGCTTCGGGGGTGTATTTGCGATATATCCCGGTCTCGACCATGGCAAATTTCCCTCGCTGACGCTCGGGAAATTTTCTATGGTCTTGACCGGGATATATCGCAAATACACCCCCGAAGCCTGGTATATCTGTATATAACATAAGTCGAGGCTAAATTCCTGACGTTCAAGCGACCGAATCGTGGCCGTTCAACTATGACAATGGCATATATCAAAAAATATAGCTACAGCAAATCAAGGTAAATCAAAACAAAGTGACACCGACATTGTTCATAAAAAACTGTTGGCGTGGAAGAAAATGGCGTCTGAGAAAATCATTCTCCTCGCATTAAAGCTCAATCATCTTCATCCCTGCTGCAGTCGTAATGTATCATTTCAATTGGTTGCCTCCCTTTGTATTCCTTCCTGTATGGAATAAGAATGGAGCCAACCAAAATATGTCGCTATAAATTCGAGTTTTATAATATATATGTAGGCCTACACCGACGTTTTCTTCAGACGATTGTGAATAGAGTTTGAGAGACTTGTACTTGTAAGGAAAGCAAGCTATCAGCTGGACGTTCTCGCCTTCTCCAAGAACTTATTCTTCGTCGTCTCCAACGACTTCTTCTTCTCCTGTGTATTCATTAACTACGAAAAGAGAAAATAAGCAGGTGTAACAGTTACCAATATCACAAGAACATGTGACAAACATACAGTCGCATTGTTATTAAGAAAACCAGTGTAAACTGACCACGATTTTCGTTATAGTTTGTATATGATTTACATAATAGATAAAGGGATCCAGTTCGTACTTTAGCTTCAGCTGTGGGGAAAAAAATGGATTCGGAAAATGATTAGGCCTACACTCTCCTTAATTGTCTCAATCAACTAGTCCGATTTAGCGCTAGTCTAAACAGTTTGTTGTTACGGTAAGATGTCTAACAAAAAACATTTCGGTCATTTCTTAATTGTACGTAAATTTCGATCGGAAGTTGAATAACTTTGATCACCCCCGGACCTCGGAACGGACAGAGTTCAGCACACTTCTCAAATATAACTGGCAGGAAGGATTGGGCGATACAGCGAAAACAATGCACAGAGACAGTCAAATTCTCTGTGCAAATTAGAATTCAATCAAAATCGCAGCAGTGCAATCATTTAGTTGCTTACCTTGTTCAAAAACCCATGGAGCCCGACGGAATTCAACCTCGCTAATCAGGGAATCATCTGTATGAATAACATATGTAACTGTGAGTGGCACTTACGGAACATTGCATACATATATACATAAGTATCTATGTTGTGTGTATTTTTGCAGATTTCCATATGAAGTAAGAGTTATTGTTACGCTCATGCACCAGTTGCTGTCACTACGTCCCTTAGTCTCCTTCTTAAGGGACGTAGAGATAGCTAGTCGTACATTTTGTATTTAATATTGTGTACCAAAAGTTATTGTTTTATGCCGTGTTGTATAGCATTTTCTGAAAAAGATCGATGGCAAACCCACGAACAATAACACAGCATTATCCGTAGCGTTTAGGCTTGCATGCTGTACGTGATTTATTTGATGAATGCCATTACAAAAGTCAACCTGCCATTTCAAAAGTCATGCATTAACCCTACCTGGCCTGGGGGGGCACTTTTCGCCCCCTGTTGGTTTTTTTGCTCCTATCTCCGGAACGACAAAAAAATTGAGAGCTGAAACTCCGGTGACTTTTTCGATTATCATATTGGGGTCATTTTGAACCTATTTACATGACTCCCCGAGCAGAGGATCATGGGTAAATTCAAAATGGCGGCCATGTGGGGTACCAGAAAGGTGATGTTCTCGTTATATTTCTTCAAAATTTTTGCTTTTCTGTATGGAAAGGTGGGTAAAACCTATGTTATTTCATATATTATTATTTGCTGATTTGTCATGCAGTTTTTGCGAAGAAAAAACAAAAATAAAAAATTCGAAAATTCTGACCGAGAAATCGTCCAAAAATGCGCTTTTTGAAAATGACGTCAAAGTGACGTCATCATGGCGGCCATCTTGATTTTTGTTTACATTTTCTCGTAAAGCTTGACCCAAAGATATAGTGTGGTAAGTTTCAGCTCTCTCGCCGATAGCGAAAATATATAGGGGGGGAGGCACTTTCCGTCCCTCCCCAGGCTGCGGTACACCCCAAATCGCCCAGGCCAGATAGAGCTAAAATAATACACAATTCAGCACAATCTTAATCTGCTGGGCAAATATACATGTGTATATCACTGTGGCAGGGGAACAATCCACATTCCCTCACAAAGAAGGTCGATGTCATTATATTTTTGAAAGACAGCATGCATGTGCTGTGGAAAATGGTACATGTACTATAAATTAGACTACATATATTTTCTATCACCACAGCGGCCAAAATCAAATTATATGGAACAGCTATTTAATAAAAAATCACACATGATTTTTTCTAAGTTGATTTGGATTGTGTTTCGTCATTTATATGCAATGATATTTTGATGTAAGATATAGATCATCGTACTCGTAATATTATATCGCATTTTTATCACACTGGCTTTAAAAAAATAATGAAACTCCCTATTAAGTTAGTCGGCTGGTTGTTTTGGACTTTGGCGGCCATTTTCCATGTTCCCACCTGTTTTCCCCCCAGTAGGTTATCTCCCTTTCCTGGGTTAAGAGATAGGGATTTCCTTGAAACGTTTTGTAGCCGATAACTTTGCATGGCAACATTCATCAAATTTGATAAATTTTAATGGACAATCTATAATTTTATCTTTGGCTTTTCTCACGTTACACAATTATATGAATACAACAACACACATTATTAAAAAAGTTAACTACGTTGATTTGCCACCAGTGGACATCCTTAAGCCCGTTTTACCAGTATTGATAATAAATCTGCATAACCAAATTGTTTATGTAATCTACTGTCATTCCTATTTTAAGTATGAACAATATTTCACCGTCAGTCAGACGATTTTCATGTTGCAGCAACATACGGCCCTGTAATCCTCTAAGAACCTTCTACTACAATATTGAGAACCATGATTTTATTTTTTCAACTGTATTTCAGAATACAGACGTCGGGAATATAACTCATTGCTAATATACTATTCGTACTGTACATAGAATTGGGTTGTGTATAATAAAAGTATGTCGCTCAATGATCATACATAACAAAATGCACTATCTCAGCAACACAATACTAGGCACATACCGTTGGAGTCCGCCAGGTTGAAAGCCTGTTTGACGTCAACACGGGATGGTTCCAAGGACAGCAACTCAGCAAACTCCTCAATCTAGATGAAGCCATCTTCGTTTGTATCATATAAGGTGAAGTCACGAGAAAGAGGGATCACAACCCTGGAGCCATCTTTTTCAAAAAACTGAAAAGATAAATATGTTCCATGCGGGGCGACATAAAATGAACAGATTAACCAAATAATATAATGCTTCGGAGATTGCAGTGAAAACGGGCACAGGTGGAAAATAGCAAACACAGGTCAAATCGCTGAAAATAAGTTACTATCTGCCCGAAAAGAAAAAAAAATCCGCTCCTATCTAATAAGATAGCTAATATTTTTTTTCTGATTTGTATCTCATGCAAGGTCTGGTACAGGCGACCCAGTATTTCTTGGCACGTGAGATCGCTATATCCGGCTCTGGTACGTTTACGCCCGTAAGTCAGCAAGTCCGATTACTGGACTTAAGCGTAACTCACGAACTGATTTCTGAGATTCCTTATATAACATCCAATCGCACCATCGGTGTCGAATATGCCGACCTTCGTGAGTGTGGATTAGCAGTCTAGACTCCTGGCATTCTCCATTTCAATACATGGTATATTTAGATTTCCGCCTTGACTGTTACAGTATGCAACTGTGACTTACATGTACAACTGGACCTGCCCGGCTGTTGTAAGTCACAGTTGTATACTGTGACAGTTTAAGGTACCGGGTAAAGACCGCTACCCTGAACATGTTGGAAGAAATTATAAGAAGCTTGCAAAGGCAGAACTGTTGCAACGATTAGGTGTAATTACAACACATATAAGGGAAGTGGGAAGAGGTGCCGACATACTGCTAGAGCCACATGACTTCACAGTATAGTCTTCCGGTTAACCTATTCTAAATCACAAACCAAGAATCTAACGATTCGTGATATGTGTTGTATCTCAGGTACGCTTTCATTGTACCTGTTCATGTGGCAACTTAGATGATATGACCACACGGCCCCTAGCACCGGCATACGCGGTATTAGATACAAATCTAGAGAGCTATGATGGAAATTGGTGAGCTGTTTCGCTGTGACAACTCGTACACTCGCGAAGACTCACGAAGCATAACTAACAAAGGACGCACTGCAAGTTGTATTGTCAGTCCTTTGGCCAGTACCGTATATTAACTTTTCATTGAGAGGTCTTACGGCAAAGCCTTACCGGAAATGTCGTCGTCGTTCAAAATGACACGTGTTAGAATAATGGGAATGCATAAACTGGTCAGCCGGGAACGCCCAGTTGTAAGCCTAGGTTACTACGTTTCATATTACATAGCGTAATTTCACTATGAAAGGTATACATTGTGAAAAGGATCTGCTGCACAATAAATCAGGTTAAATGAAATCCCTCCCCGGTCGGGATCAATTTCAGACTGCTTTGAGGAGAATCGCATTAGTTTCGTAACATCAGATCAACAAATCGAAATTGAAATTTTCATTGAAATATATTAATCTTACCTGGAATTTGAGTTCAAATTGACATTTTAAATTCGAACTGATATTGAAATTTCAATTTTACAGTTGAAAATTGAATTTGAACTTTTAAGTTTAAGAATTCATATTTTATATTAGAATTTGAATTTAAAATTTTAACTTATTTAAGATTTCAATCCAGCTTTCCAATATAAAATTCAATTTAAACTATAATTTAAAACAATTCGTATGGTAAATTTGTCAGTCAGTGAGACTGGAAGTATATTTACAATTGGCTCGAATTGCTCATTTCATTTGCGGGTGGTCGTGCAAGCACATAAGGCTAGCTCCCCTTCATCAGGAAATGCCAAATGTGGAAGGTACATTTAACAATACACATTCGTAGGAATTAAAATTATCCTTATACGTTTTATTCTGGCTTTCCTGCGTGAAATAGAGCACCAGAAAACTTTTCGTTCACCAGACGTTAATATCAGACAGATTATGACTCAGCAATTTCACTGGGCATGGCATGTAAGCGACACTTTCACGGACCGACTGTTATTACTATATGCGGCGTCAATGATATTTGTGACAGTACACATGAATATATTATGACGCCTCCCTATGTAATTGAGACCCGGTACATGAAATAACTGTACTGAAGTTTCACATGGAGAAAATTACAAAGTTATTTCAAACGTGATATATTATCGATATCATGGAGAAATCGTAGTCATTTTGTAGAGTTCAGATTGTTCTATACGCTGCAATAAAAGAACATGTATACAGAGTTAACTATTGATTTTTGACAAGCTCCAAAGTGGACGACTAATTAAAATGGACAGACTTTAAGACATATTTCCCGAAGAGGATCATATGAAAAGTGGTATTGTTTCCTATAGGACATTCTAGCCTTTCACGCTGACACTGAAACAGCTTTGATTTCATCATACTTGTCGTCGTAGCAATTAATAAATGGTCCAAAGACAATATATATATTGCGTACATGACTAATGAGATAACCATACGTCGTCCCCTGCTTAGACATTCGCAGATTGTTTAGTTAAAATGCAAGTGTCTTTTTTATCCAATCCTTGATTTGCACTATAATATTACACCTTGACAATATTATCTGCCCCGATAGCAGCGACGGGTGCATTGATACATTGCCCTTTATTTGCGCTTCGTGAATCGGGACGCTTTACAGTGTCTTTAGCCTGGGAATATTTTTAATCGATGATATCTGGTTTAAATATGGCACATGTAAACCAATTTATTTTGCAATTGTGCTTGTATTCACGATATTCTCGGAAACTTCAGGTCGAGACCAGTTATCATCGATTAAAACTATTAAAATTTTAGTCTGGGGAATCGAGAAATACGGCAATATTACAAATATGCTAATAACTAACCTGTCTTGCATCTCTCTTTTTCCTGCGGCCACAAAGTCCAGCACACCCGATACTACAGACAGGGTGTATTGTTCCAAGAGTTACGAAGTCACAGGTGAGTGCACAGAGCGTCGTACAGGCCGCGCGCCACCAATTTGCGTTCGTTTCCGCTAACATGACACCACAAAACACCACGAGAAGGGCGATAATTTTACCATTCATTATGGCTGGAATAAGAAAGATAATTAATTTAGCTCAAATAGCCTTGATTTTGAACAATATATATATACAATATGAGCTGGAGCCGACCCCACTTGACGTCACTAGCCAGCGCCGCGCGCAAAACAGCAGGGGTAATGAAAAAAAGTGTATGTGCAACTCGCTTAATCGCGATTGACAGTCACATAGGCTAAAATCACAAGAAAAACTAGATGTAAATATGAAGAAAAAAATCTTTCAATATCTTCCCCATGTCTAGACTGACAAGTGAGTGAATTTTGATAGCTTACCCCAAATTATCGAGAAAACATCTCCAAAAGACTTGCAGGAGCTGAAAGAAATTGATTGTTCAGATTTTCGGCTAAAAGCGGCTAAAAGTCGATACTGTAAAATGATGACAGGTACACCCACGAACGTATGACGTTGAAACTACTGCGCCATAACTCGAAAGCACGACTGTACCTTGTATGTGAATGAAGAATGGTGACTGACCCTAGTGTAAGAACCGGCTATTACGTATTTCCAAACTTGATAGTCAGAGCTTTCAAACAAGGTGCGATTTGATGAAAATTTTCCTGAAATCGTATGCCAATCAAAGGCTATCATGGAACTTCTTTTCTATTGGTACATTGCTATACCGATATGCTACAGAGAAGAGGGGGGGGGGAGTAATATTGGGCGCACTTGTCAAAATCCTCCCGCTACCCGACAAAACACTACTTAACAACGTTCTTTTATTGAACTATGTAAGTGTACAGGGTATAAGAGATTGACTCATTTACACGGACTCAGAAAATCAGGATTTCTTGACGTAATCTGAACTGTTCGCTGATATTCTACGAGATCTCATAATAAGCCAATCACAACCATTCCAGCCTTCTCTCTCTGACAATTATTGAGGTTTACTTCACGGAGCTTAACATCTTCCCACGGCACAATCTTTTGACATTTTCTACCCCTAACAAAGCCAGAATTTTCGGCGGAAGTCAACTCTATGATCTTTTCGGTTTTCCACGCACCCTGTCTGGAAATGATGCCATATTTCGAAACTGTTTCAGGATAATGTTTATATATTAGACCACGAGCTACCGTGTGTAATTACAGTGGACTTGATTTTGAAATAGTTTCAAGAAGCTATCTATCCATTTGATTGGCTGACAACAGTAGTTTCAAATTCACATGAGATTTATATAGGGCTGAATTCAGATATAATATTCCGTGATATTATATTTGAGTTTACTCAGATTGTCCAAACTGTTGATGTTTATAAATGTTTCATTCGGAAATTGGTGCTAATGCTGTCGTATGAACAAGGCCTGTAGATTATTAACGTAGAAATTCTATAATTGATGAAATCTGATTACTGAATGTCGGGCTAGATCCCCATATCATCATTCTAGTCATTCATATAGGCGTCTTGTCAATATGGTTTAATTCACTCTCTGACGTCAGGTGAAATGAATTTTAAGCATCTGATCAGATATTCAATATTCAGCCGTCGTCCTCAAAAAAAGTTCTGTGTTAATAAATAGAGATTATTGTATACCCATTTCCATATCGACCCCGGTATCAGCCCGAGACATCCATATCAGCCAGAGGGCCGAAGGCCCGAGGGCTGATATGGGGGTAGATAGCTGATGTCAAGGATGATATGGAAATGGGCATATCATAATCTATTTATCACATATTTGTAGATAAATGATAGCATTGTTATTGACAAAACAAGAAGGCTAGAAAATATTTGTAGATGAAACTGTTTCAACGAAAATTGAACCCTCCGTAAAATGCAGTCAATGTTGCAAAATTTCCTCGTCTCATATTTATGATACACAACACGTTAGAACGCGATATATATTGTCAAGAAAAGTTTAAAATTCAAGATCGACTATCAGGTTGCTACACATACCTCGTAAAATGTTAATACTTAGAAAGATTCAGGTGAAAGCACAAAAGTGCGCTCGACAAGACTGCAGAGAGAACACAACGATTTCCTAGAAGGAAATCCAGACCAGATTAAACGGTCAGATTGAACAAGATCCAACTACTGAAAATCCAAGATGACTGGCAGTTATCTTGGATTACAAAGGTAACTGAAAAGAACTCCGGAGGATGGGATTAAAGAGCATGATGTATGGTCAAAATGAGTAGAATACACATACCTGCAACTGCTTTCGGCTGTTTCTCTCCGGCGTCTTGAAAAATGTAAGACAATGAACAGCAATACTCGTGCTGCCCTCTTATATGCTAGCTCTAACGCTACAGCACATGCGCATGCCACGTCAATTACATCATGTCGGGCTTTTTGGTCTCAGGTTGTTACTTGGAATAAGATCTTGTTTGGTTATATTCGACACGGATTTTGGAATATCTCCAACACGGATATTCATTTCCTCGTAGGAAGCTACAGCACTCGGCACTTCTGCACGTATATCTTTTTTTTCCGAGAAAGACAATCCCTTCATCATCGCCAATGCTTTCAATTTTCAATTTTGCTAGGTAAAGCGTGTAATTCTGCATCAATAATAATAATAATTATTATTATTATGAAAACACCAAACTGTGGCTAAGAGACGAGATGTGTGTAATACTTAGATAAATTGTAAAAACATATTCCTCTGATTCTTACCCTTAATGGTTTTCGTAAATAGCACGAAAATTATTATATGAATTAACCGCAAACCGAATTAAATTTGAAAGCTATAATATGGCATGGTGGGAACAAATAATAGTGGGCTATCGTTTTGTCCCGTCCGCGGGTCCGTCCAAGTTAACCCCACACTCTCCCCTCCCGTTCAACCCAACGTTTTATCCTTTTTCCGGCAAGACAGTATTTAAGAGCTAAAACATGCGAGCTGTATAGCGTGCGATATCGAGATAGTTTTGAGTCGATTGTTCCACCTTATACACCATAAAAGTTCCCAAACTATATTATTTCACACAAGGTAATTCATTCCTAATCTATCAAGCATTTTTGCGGAAACAAATGCGCCATAAAATAAAATGTGGCGTCATTAGGGCAGCCATATTGGATTGTATTTCATTTTGTGGTAGAGTTTGATCCAAAGGAGTAGTGTTGAAAATTACAGCCTCCTATCCCAAGGGTTAAACTATTTAGACTTATTTAAGTCATTTTCAAGGTCATTTTGGATTTTCAAAGCTTGGGCATCTAAAGTGCAACTGGTGCAACATCTTGGTGTCTGGCATTTTCAAATTCAGCAGGCTGGTGCTAAGCATATATGATAAAAAATTCATCACAGAAAGCTTCTCAGCATTCAGCACTTCTGCCTATTTATCTTTTTTTTTCCGGGAAAGACAATCCACTCTTCATTACTAGTACTCTCAAATTTCAATTTTTCAAGGCAAAGCTTGTAATTCTAAACATGGTGCTTCAATGGTGGGCTATCGTTCTGTCCCGTCCCTGGGTCAGTCCAAGTTTATTCCACACCCGCCCCTTCCTTTTAACCAAACGTTTTATTCTATTTCCGGCGAGACAGTATTAAGAGCTAAAACATCCTAGCTGTATAGCGTACGATATCGGGATAGTTTTGAATCGATTGGCATGACCTCGAGCAAAGGATGAACTTGTTTATCCTTTTTCACCGTAAAGGCGCCCAAACTATATTATTTCACTCAAGGTAAATAATTCCTAATCTATCAAGAATTTTTGCGGAAACAAATGCGCCAGAAAAGAAAATGTGGCGTCATTAGGGCAGCCATATTGGATTGTATTTCATTTGTGGTAGAGTTTGATCCAAAGCTGTAGTGTTGAAAGTTCCAACCCCAAGGGTTAAACTATTTAGACTTATTTAAGTCATTTTGAAGGTCATTATGGATTTTCAAAGTTTGAGCATCTAAAGTATAACATTCATCTTGGTGTCTGGCATTTTCAAATTCAGCAGGCTGGTGCTAAGCATATATGATACCAAATTTAAAATTAAATGACCCTAGAAGGTCACTTTTAAGAGAAGGCATCTGACGGAACCAACCAAAGGACACTAATGATAGCCCAGATATATTGGCATACCTTCACAAGAGTGATCTGGGACTTCTCTCGATACGATAAGAGAGACGATTAAAAGCTTGAAATATTTCAATACCAATTTCTGGATAGAAGTATTCCAGAAAACCTGCATCCGGCGTATACATATCACACCTGGTAGCATTTGTTAGATCACCTGTAAGCTGTGTCGATTACCGCCACAGTATACTGCAGCAAATCGTAGCAACTGATCAATATCGTACACTGACGGCTTAATACGATCGTAGCATACAACTTGTGCCTAATTCCGCTTAACCCGGAACTAGTGGTCGTTTGAATATGATGTATTTACATCTCCATGATGTTCAAATGAAACAATCACAATCAGAGCGTGACTGAGATACGCCATACTCTGGAAAACCCATGGAAATTCATTTGGATAAAGAATAATTGTCATTGATAAGAATTGTCTTTGAAGAACATCACGACACTATTGATACTATCTTGTGCTTTTATTATTTTTATTTCAAATATATTTTAAATTGATGCTGACTGTTTTATGATTAAGGTATTCCGATTATTGAATCGGAAATTGTTTTGTAGATGACGGCTGAAAATTGGAGTCTGAATCTACCGTCTGCTATTTGAGTCTGAGGATGGCAGTGAAAGATTGATGGCGCAAGTTGCAGAGAGTATAAAACTAACAACAACTGGAACTTGGAACAAACGTATGTTATTTTATGTTTTACTTGTAGGTGATTTCTGGGTGTTAGAATCCGGTAGGGATAAACTTATTCCCGCTAATTTCGAAGATTACAGTTTCAGATCGTATCCTGTTTTCTATGAATCAGAGCATTTTCCTATGTTTTCGAAAATCGAAACTGTTGATCCCGGATCAAACCGCGCCATTCAATCCGCGTGATATCAAGATACAATTACACGGATGAACACTCCAATCTATTCGATAAATGGTACAAGTATGCCTGCTTGTTCTCGGAAAATAGGAATAAACTCGGAGTTGATTCAAGGAATGCCATTAGGTTCATCAAACTTAATAGCTCGTTTATCATCACCACCCGCCCCTGATTTTCTTGACGCCCCGAACATTTTATTTTTATTTCAATGTATAGGACAAGTCCTTTCAAGCAAAGTGTGCCGACAATCATGGAATTGGAGTCATACTTCAGATTCGCATGCAAGATGATCCGTTGACCATTATCCTCAATCAACATTCTACCTATATGTCGCGTAGTCCGCTTATCTTCATCTGTGCATGTCAGCCAGCATTGGTGAATATTCATGCTAGGTGATGTACTTTGTAGTTTTAAAGCCGGATTCCTGAGCCCTGCAAACAATGAATTACAACACATATAAGGGAAGTGGGAAGAGGTGCGGACATACTGACAGAGCCACATGACTTCACAGTATAGTCTTCTGGATAACCTACTCTAAAGCAGATACCAAAAAATCTAACGATTCGTGATATGTGTTGTATCTCAGATACGTTTTTATTGTACCTGTTCATGTGACAAGTTGGATGACATGACCACATGGCCCATAGTACCGGCATAAGCGGTATTAGATACAAATCTAGAAAGCTATGATGGAAATGCCCTGACAGCTCGTATATTGGTAATTGGTGAGCTGTGTCGCTGTGACAACTCGTACACTGGGGATTGGTGAGCTGTATCGTCGTCAGATGAAAATGACGACATTTAGCACAAAAGACTAGTTTGTAAGGCCCGATGTCGACCCAGCATCAACTTCCCACAATGCCAACATATATCAAAGACCAAAAGGTCTGTACAGGGGCGGGCCTCGGGGACGAAACGTCCACCAGCAGAATAATGCAAAGAGTGAAGGCCGGTGAACACATTCGCGATTCTGCAGGCGATACGAATCGGACCAGATCACAAGAAATCGTCTAGGTGTGTGGCACACGTTTAATCACGATTTCGTCGAAAGCGAGTGTGTCGGACGTATCAAACTATTTTTATTTCCCGCGACTGATTCGTGAGTACACGGTGATGATCGCGAAGCTAGGTGTGCGGCAACTCGCATCTGAATTGCAAGCGTTATTTTCGCCAACAATGTTACCACAAAATCAGTTCCATTTCTTAATTTTTACGACGATGTCGCGAAGGTGTGCGACAAACTCTTTCTGCCGACGACGTCGGGAGAAAACTGTGCTGTTCAGTGCTTTTAACAGAATAAGCAGGTGTGCACCGGCTTTAACCCTACCAGGCCTGGGGATGCCACCATCTTCAGGATAATTGATTAGGGACCACCCCAGCGTAAAATCTAACCTTCGAAATGGATCTTTCTTTATCTTGATTTTTCAAAGAAAGGTTTACATCAGCCACATCACGTATCACCTGGATACGGTGTGTTTTATGTAGTCTCCCCAGATTCAGCTGCCTTAGGGCAAGTATATATTCGACACATTGTTGGCTTCTAATTTTTTTCAAATATAGGGCATATTCGGAAAGGTCGAGAGCTCACGAAGGCTGGTCTGAAAGTATATCAATAAATGACTGATCTTAGTCCTGACGAATTCGTCTTCTGTCATGGCTCGGCTTTGTCAGAAGAGTGAGTGAGTGAGTGAATTGGGTTTAACGTCGCTTTCAACAGTTGCTTTCAAGATAATTTCAGTCATATTGCGACGAACCAACTAATCACCACACAGCCAAGTTGCGTTCCTGATGCTTCAAAGAAGAAATCGACCCTATAAAACACTGAGGACAGCACACAAGACACAGGCAGCACGCTTACATGGTGCAATAAAGACAAGTGATATTACATTGCTAGATATCACATTATCAAGTTCCTGTTGCTTCTCAGCAAAATGCATTGAAGCAACAGGAACCCGTCCCCACCCAACCACCCGCAACGATACATCAACCAGTATTACATTGTTCCCAACTAAAAATGGAAATAAAAATAAAACACTCCAACCCGCCCCGCTTTCCTGGCAAGCAGATGATGATAAACAAACTGTTAAGTTTAATGACCTTATAAATATATACAAATAAAAATGCTTTGATTATGAACATGTGGGGGGATTAACGCTTCTTATTGTTCAATTATTGGACAGCGTTATTAATTTATTAAGGCCTATGTTATGGCATCCATTCTCGTAAACTCGACTTGATAAATCTCTTATGTCATTTATAGCAGTAATACTAGAATATATTTGCACAAATTTCTCGCCCATCTCAAAGTTGCGTAACATATAAGACAATGCCATAGTTAAAAGACAAACATCCAAACACCAAAGATATGATGGACAATCCTCAAAATTCAAAATTTAAAATCTGTTTACTTGAATTTTTCATAGAGATTACAAATATAACAGTATTTTGCATACTTGATTGTTAAAACTCTTGATTGTTGGAAAAAGTCTTAATGTTCAGTCACAGACAGGGCTGCAAGGTCTTGCCAGGCTGAAGTTCATATGCGAATATCCATCCAATGCTGAAGGAAAGATTTGGGAAACATTGGAAAAATCAAAACAATGTGCTTGCAAATGCAGGTCACGTGAATCCGGATCTCAATTGTTATGCAAATACATAAGTCTCCCAAACCCCAGAGAAAATTTTCAATCAGTCCAGACCTGCCACCCATTTACATTGCCTGGGGATTACAGTCTCTGCACTTGATTTAGTGGTTTACAAGTAGTAAGGAGACGGCACGAACGTTATTATTTTGCCGGGGGAGATAACTCTTTTGTGGAGGGTACGTGGCCACCAGGCCAAGAGACCAAAAACTACCTCCAACACAGAAGAGTTCCAATCTAGGGGAAGGTAACTCCGGGTGACTATAGTTCCGGCAAAGGGCCCCTGGGCATGTATTCTTCCGCGGTGATGTGGTCTGGCGGTGATGCGGTCGCGGGAAAAAGCTTCCGCGGAGAAAAAGTAGTCCCAGACTTCAAATACGCTGCATGGTCCGATTGGGTCGAGAGAGGTATCAAAGTGAAGCATTCGTGAAGGGGCATCCAGTCATGGGTGGGTGCATGTAAAATTTCTCCGGAAAAAAAAGCGGAACACGGACTTTACCCTTAAAATAGGGGAAAACCCCTATCAACCCTAGTCAAAAGGGCTAATATCGTGCCCCGGGCTTATTGGGACCTGCCTATCAAGTCAATGGGGTGGGTGCATGTAAAATTAGGATTTTTCCCCGAAACTATAAAGAGCGGAACACGGACTTTACCCCTACAATAGGTGTCTGTATTATACAATATAAGGGAAAATGCCTGTATGGGGTATGGGGATGGTCAATTTTTGTGTGTGTGAGTGTTACTATGGGTTGTGGGGTCGCGTTTTTCTCGTCTCGCCAAGAAAATGACAATGGGAAGGATCCCGGAGCGAATCGGTGAAATTTTTGGGAAAAGTCACCGAGGTCTGTATATAGGCCCATAGGCTGGCCATGGGGGGGGGGTATAGGTCCAACCTGGGAAATGTACACACGTTCATTGTGATATGGGTTGCTTGGATTTGTTTTTCACGTCTCGTCATTTAGAACACGATGGGAAGCGTCCCGGAGCGAACGGTGAAATTTTTGGAAAAAGTCACCGAGACCTGGGTAGGCCCATAGGCCTATACTGCATGGCTATGGGTGTATAGGTCCATACGGGGTGGACATTTTGGGATCTAGGTGGGCTACTAATGGTCCGATGGGGTCGAGTGAGGTATCAATGTGAAGCCTATGTGAGGGGGTAACCGATGGGATGGATGTGGGGTAGGAATATCGTCATTCTGCGCATGCGCAATAGACAAAGTGTATGGAAATAGACGTTTGGGATCTAGGGGAGCTACTAGTGGGCCGATTGGATCGAGTGAGGTATTAATGTGAAGCCTATGTGAGGGAGCATCTGATGGGGTGAGTGCGGGTTGAAATATCGTCACTCTGCGCATGCGCAGTGGACAAAGGGTATGGAAATAGACGTTTTGGGGTCTAGGTGGGCCACTAGTGGGCCCATGGGATCGAGTGAGGTATCCATGTGAAGCCTATGTGAGGGGGCTAGACTAGGGTGTCATTTCCATTCTGCTGCGCAGGTTACGTGGGTTGTGACGTCACTTCCGGGGTTCACCTTCGAACCCAGAAGAGTTCCAATTTTTCCTTACACGTCCGGATGTTCAACCTCCGGGGTTTTTCCCGGCCCGGCCCACCCCCCAGCTCGCGCGCGCGGGTTCTCCGGCCGCAGCGCGCGCGCGCGCGCGGGTTATCCGGAAATGCGCGGATGGATGTCGGGTCAAAAGGTCAAAGGTCACATCCAGGTCAAAAGGTCCAAGGTCGATAAAAGAACCAATGGACGGGTACTAGAATTTCGCTCACGTCTGCGCCTACATCCGGGTACTGGGATGCTTTCGCCTACGTCCGCGCCTACATCCGGGTTCTTGTACACCCGGGTAATGTTTTCTGGACATGGATGGGTTACCTTTGGCTCCATTCTAGGCCACTGATGGGCTAATACGGTGTTCAAAGCCAGTTTCATGCATTATGCTCATATAGAAAACACACAAGACAGGGTTTTTTGGTGAGATCTCATTTTGTTTTTATTCGCGTGTGAGTGAGTGAGTGAGTGAGTGAGTGAGTGAGGCGTGCAAAACGCCCGTGAGGCGTCCCCAACGCCCGTCTTAACGCATGGACGCACTAACGACGGTGAGTGAGTGAGTGAGTGAGTGAGTGGTCATATAAGGTCGTTTGTACACCATTAGCCTCAGTCTGCATCCATCCTTTGACCGGGTACCATGTCGAGTACATGTCCGTTCTGTCAAAACACACTCTCTCGTCGCGACAATATGCTCAGACATATGCGTCTAACGCATAGACAAGAGACACCACCAAGTCCCGCTATAGGTCCACCAAGTGGCGTAGGACATCCCTATACGATGACAGCGGCCCTACGGGGTGTAGAAAGACGTCCTGGGTGATGAAGTTTCTAGAGGAAGGTGTGGCAACCCCAGCTCCGACACGTGTTGTTTGGTGTTATAGCCAGTGGCAGCCCGCCTACGAAACTACGCGATTACAGAATGTGAGCTTTGTCCCAGGAATTCCTCACGACATAGACGAACCCTATTACTTCGATTCCGAGCAGACCAACGTGGTAGTGCTCGATGATCTGATAAGTGCGGCCCAGGACAATTCGAAAATCGCCGACCTATTCACCAAAGGGTCCCATCATCGCAATCTGTCCGTCATCTATTTGACTCAGAATCTCTTTCCTCAAGGGAAGGCGTCCAGAGATATTGCCTTGAACTGCCAATACTTTGTGTTGTTCTCCAATCCCATTGACAGAGCACAAATCCGTGTGTTTGGTAGTGGAATTTATCCTCAGAACATCGACCATTTCATGCAGACGTTTCAAGGAGCGACAAGCCGTCCGTACGGCTACCTGTTCGTAGATTTAAAAGCCCATACCCCGGAAGATCGTCGGCTGACGACCCACCTGTTACCCGGCGAGGCATCACCGCAACGTCATATATCCCGACACCATCCACCGAGTCCACATCTGGTAGGGCAGCAGCAGCAACCCACCCCAATACAGCGGGGCCCCTTTATACCATCAGTCCCGGAATATCACCCAACCGTGAAGGACCAACCCGAGGTTGAAGAACATAATGTGAACTCGAGGCTATGGAAGGATTTGTTCAAAGAAAGTATGGACGCCGAGCTGGGCGAGATGTTGGAGGCCACAGGAAACAAGTTTCAACGCAAAGGGTATTCGAAAGAGGAAGCCGCAATTTTAGCCCATAACAGATTGGCACCCAGACTACGACGGGCTTCACGTCAGCGGTATGTCGACCTCGTGACCCATATGAAATTGTTGGACAAGGACCCAGTCCATATGGAAATTGAAAGAACAGCGTCTATGTTGAAAACCTCGGCCATGAACTGGAAAGCGGCGTATGTCAGAGCAATAGCACTAAAGAAACATTTGTTCGAACGCATCATTAAACGACGTTAAAGCGTTAAGAAAGTGTGTTAAGGCGCTGAGACGGGTGTTAAGGCGTAACGACTGGCGTTGACGGGCGTCACTGTATTTCGGTGAATTGAAGTCAATTCCATGGAAATCAGAGCTTCTGAGCTAATTCACCAGGGCGTTGAAGCATTAAGCTAAGCGTTGATGGGCGTTACTGTCTCTAAAAGCAAGCGTATTTCCAAAAACACGCACAGTCGACGTTCAACAGTCAACGTGGCTTATACTTGCTCTGAGTGCGAACGCACGTTCACCAGACATTTCGATATGATGCGACACCAGAAAAATATACATGGGATTGAAGACTCCGTTGAGGCGGATGCTGATACAGAGACTGCTGAGAGTGTATCGACTGATACCGAAACAGAGATTGCTGAGAGTCCATCTAGTGATACGGAGAGCTTGACCTCAGATAGTCAGCCTACATCCGTGGAAAGTGAGGCAGAACCTACCTTCTGGGATCGTATTGTGACAGCAGCTATCAATACTTACGCTGCAGCGATCGAGGACGCCGGAGAGGATAATTTACAACAGGCATACACCCAAATGCGCCCTCGCATCAGGAAAACAGCCATGGCGATCTACGAACAGTATACCTTACTACCGCTTGAAATGAGAGGCGACCCCACGCACAGGTCCATCATGAAGACCAAGCGTCACTTGGAAGAGGCTATGGGGCTACCACCCACCGAGGCCCTGGAAAATGCGATCAGAATGCGCAAACAACTGTTTCAGGACATGCTGCCCGAAGAATATCCAGGCCTGCCCGACGACGCTTAGGTCACACCGAGCAAAGATGGAACTTTTTGAAATGGCGACTTCTGATTGGACAAGAATACATCTAACGGACAGGAACGAATATGACAGATGCAAATGGTGGCCTCTGATTGGGCAAGAGTCTTTTTGAGTTGTAAACATACCCAACGCGGCTCCCCCAGCGTTGGTATGATGTAACATTGGGGAAAATAAACTATATGAAAATAACTTCTTCTTGTTGTTGTTCTCTCAAGTGTCATCCTTGTTGTTGTTTGTACAAGCCCCCTGTTCTGGGCTTCAGTTTTCACGTGGTTGTTCTCACGTTGTTGTTGTTACTGAATAAAAAACAAAATGAGATCTCACCAAAAAACCCTGTCTTGTGTGTTTTCTATATGAGCATAATGCATGAAACTGGCTTTGAACACCGTATTAGCCAATCAGTGGCCTAGAATGGAGCCAAAGGTAACCCATCCATGTCCAGAAAACATTACCCGGGTGTACAA
The DNA here is from genome assembly GCA_036873755.1 of Hanleya hanleyi. NCBI lineage: Eukaryota > Metazoa > Mollusca > Polyplacophora > Lepidopleurida > Hanleyidae > Hanleya > Hanleya hanleyi. The sequence goes on from JAVTVY010025679.1 coordinate 65,098, forward strand.
GAACCCGGATGTAGGCGCGGACGTAGGCGAAAGCATCCCAGTACCCGGATGTAGGCGCAGACGTGAGCGAAATTCTAGTACCCGTCCATTGGTTCTTTTATCGATCGCTCATTGGCTCTTTTTCTCGACCGCTGATTGGTCCAAATGGAACTGCCCATCCTTCCCAGGTTAATTTACAATCCCCTTTTGGGGTTCAAGCTCTGTATATCGATGCCGCAACATTGTCTCCGAACCTAGCCGAAAGGGAGACCTTGGACCTTTTGACCTGGATGTGACCTTTGACCTTTTGACTCGACATCCATCCGCGCACTTCCGGATAACCCGCGCGCGCGCGCGCGCTGCGGCCGGAGAACCCGCGTGCGCGCGCTGGAGGTTGAACCCCGGAGGTTGAACATCCGGACGTGTAAGGAAAAATTGGAACTCTTCTGGGTTCGACGGTGAAACCCGGAAGTGACGTCACAACCCACGTGACCTGCACAGCAGAATGGAAACGACACCCTAGTCTAGCCCCCTCACATAGGCTTCACATGGATACCTCACTCGATCCCATCGGCCCACTAGTGGCCCACCTAGACCCCAAAACGTCTATTTCCATACCCTTTGTCCACTGCGCATGCGCAGAGTGACGATATTTCAACCCGCACTCACCCCATCAGATGCTCCCTCACATAGGCTTCACATTGATACCTCACTCGATCCAATCGGCCCACTAGTGGCTCCCCTAGATCCCAAAACGTCTATTTCCGTACACTTTGTCTGTTGCGCATGCGCAGAATGACGATATTTCTACCCCACATCCACCCCATGGGTTGCCCCCTCACATAGGCTTCACATTGATACCTCACTCGACCCCATCGGACCATTAGTGGCCCACCTAGTTCCCAAAACGTCCATCCCGTATGGACCTATACACCCATAGCCATGCAGTATAGGCCTATGGGCCTACCCAGGTCTCGGTGACTTTTTCCAAAAAATTCACCGTTTCGCTCCGGGACCCTTCCCATCGTGTTCTAAATGACGAGACGTGAAAAACAAATCCAAGCAACCCATATCACAATGAACGTGTGTACATTTCCCAGGTTGGACCTATACCCCGCCATGGCCAGCCTATGGGCCTATATACAGACCTCGGTGACTTTTCCCAAAAATTTCACCGATTCGCTCCGGGACCCTTCCCATTGTCATTTTCTTGGCGAGACGAGAAAAACGCGACCCCACAAGCCATAGTAACACCCACAAAAAAAAATTGACCATCCCCATACCCCATACAGGCATTTTCCCTTATATTGTATAATACAGACCCCTATTGTAGGGGTAAAGTCCGTGTTCCGCTTTTTATAGTTTCGGGGAAAAATCCTAATTTTACATGCACCCACCCCATTGACTTGATAGGCAGGCCCCAGTAAGCCCGGGGACCGATATTAGCCCTTTTGGCTAGGGTTGATAGGGGTTTTCCCCTATTTTAGGGGTAAAGTCCGTATTCCGCTTTTTATAGTTTCGGGAAAAAATCCTAATTTTACATGCACCCACCCCATTGACTTGATAGGCAGGTCCCAATAAGCCCGGGGCACGATATTAGCCCTTTTGACTAGGGTTGATAGGGGTTTTCCCCTATTTTAAGGGTAAAGTCCGTGTTCCGCTTTTTTTTCCGGAGAAATTTTACATGCACCCACCCATGACTGGATGCCCCTTCACGAATGCTTCACTTTGATACCTCACTCGACCCAATCGAACCATGCAGCGTATTTGAAGTCTGGGGACTACTTTTTCCCGCGACCGCATCACCGCCAGACCACATCACCGCGGAAGAATACATGCCCAGGGGCCCTTTGCCGGAACTATAGTCACCCGGAGTTACCTCCCCCTAGATTGGAACTCTTCTGTGTTGGAGGTAGTTTTTGGTCTCTTGGCCTGGTGGCGCCCCCTCCACGTACCCTCCACAAAAGAGTTATCTCCCCCGGCAAAATAATAACGTTCGTGCCGTCTCCCTACTACTTTTATATGACTATCCTATGATGTATGTATAATGAATATTCAACCCCAAAATACTTTTGGAGAATTCAAATTGGAGCGATATGCAAGAGGTGGGGGAACCTGTCCTAATAACTTGTTTGGGAAATCCTCTTTGTGTTAAGTCTATTTCAAGTTCTTTTAATCGACTATCTCTCAGTTGTGGTTGTGTGACAATGGTGCAAACCCTCCTAGCTAGATTGTAAGGGATGTGTATTTTGGTGTGTCTAGGATGGTTGCTAGTGAAGTGCAAGTACTGTTTTGTGTCAGTTGGTTTGTGAAAGATGTCGGTAATAAGTTTGTTGCCTTCTTTTCTCAAAAGGATGTCTAGGAAGGGCAGACTCGTTGAACTAGTTTCTATAGTGAATTGTATTTTTGGATGAAGTGATTGAAGAAGGCTATGGATATTGTGAATGTCATCTGTTGATTCTTTCCAGAGAAGAAAGCAATCATCCAAATATCTTTTCCATTGTGTTTGGAAATATAAGCCAAATTCCTGGCCATACTTTTCATCTATTAGTCTGTATAGTTTTTGTTCTAAAAATGCCAGGCAAAGAGTTGCGTATGTGGGTGCCATTTTGGTTCCCATCGCCGTGCCCAGCACCTGCAGAAAAAACTGATCATTAAAATGAAAGGTATTGTTCAGTAAGATAAAACGTATACTGTCCAGTACAAAATTTTTACTAAATCTTGGATCTAATGTCTCTGGATACTTTTCAATCCAATATCGTATTGCTTCCAACCCGAGTTCATGTGGAACGTTCGTATAAAGTGCCGTTACATCAAAACTAACTAGAATTGTATCTGGTGAGATGTCATCTGGCAAATGAGTAAGAAAATCTAAGTCATCTCTTACATAACTTGGAATGTGTTGTATATAGGGTTTTAGAAGTATGTCAACCAGATTACTCAGCCTGTGTGAGGGACAAACTGGCCCAGCTACAATGGGCCTGAATGTCAGGTCATCTGGTTTTAGGATCGAAATATATTCTGCATTTTGATTTTTAACTGCATTTTTTATTATCTCAGATTTATGAATTTTAGGTAGGCCGTAAAAATTGCTAGTCTTGAATTCGAATTTTGTGATATATTCCTTCTCCTGTGCTGATAAAATCCCATCATATTTTTGTACTAGAGATTCTAGTGTAGAGAAAATTTGTTTATCCTGATTTTCAGGTAACTTGGTATAATTCTCCTCCAGAAGCATGTTTTGAATTTTATCACGATAGTAATCTACATCCATTATTACAACGGCGCCGCCTTTGTCTGCTTCTTTAATGATTATATCATGATTATTTCGTAGCCTATTAAGTGCGTTTTTATGTTTAGATGGTAAATTGAATTTGGGAGTGTTATTTTCGCTACAATCCAGTGGTTGTTTAGAAAGATTTTCCAGAAATTGGTCCAAGTATTTATCTCGACCTTTTGGGGGTTCCTTACGACAACCATTCTTTACGAGTGATGCTTGCGAAGCAGTATTCCCAGGTTGATGGTACAATTCGCGCAGTCTAAGATTTCTGCTAAACTCTTTGACATCCTTTTCAAGTTCCAGAGGATTTTGTGACGGAGTAGGTGTAAATTTAAGCCCTAATTTTAGTACCTCAATTTCTTCAATGGAGAGGGCATAACTTGATAAGTTAATTACCTTGGGTGATTGGAGTTTTGATTCTGACGCCGTCCCCGTGTGTTGGGGCGGCGTACTTCTAAAAAAGGGGTCTGGTCAGAGTCCCTATCATTGTTTATAGATCTGCTTGGCTGGTGATCCGGCTCATAGGTTTGGTTCCGGACTGTTGGTCGGTTGACATGGTTGCTTAATTGACGAACAGGAGGTCCATTCCTTGTGTACGGCCTGTTGGTGATGCGATCAGTTGTTCGTGTTCGATTTTCAGTCTGTGACACATTTTGATGTCGCCGCTGGTCATTACGGTTTGACGAGTTGGCCTGTTGTACCACATTCCTGGTCTCTCGTACGGTGTATGGTCGGTTATCCGTATGAGATCGGGAATGTTCGCGGTTCTGGCGTTGATTGTTTGGTCGTGTAATCTCAGCATAGGTTGGTGGTGGGGGTCGTGTTGGTAGCGATCTCAGCCATTCTTCTTTTTTGAACCATATTTCCTTTGATAGTTCTTCTTGGCGCCCTGTATCTCTTTGCCATATCTCTAATAATTTAGGCAATATTGGCCCGGAATTTGTATTGGATATGGTGTTCTCCATCTCATTGTCAATATGCGAATATTGTGACACGTACCTTTCATATTTGTCATCCAGTATTTGAATCTCTGCTGTCAGTCTATTGATGGAGAGTCCTTTCTTGATTTCTTGTTGTGTCATTGGTTCAGAGTCGCTGATGGCCACACAGTATTTTTGTGGGACAAAGGGTGTCTCCATATTTAGAAATTCTCGGTAGACGGTTGCAGTCTTTTGGCATCTGATAGCATTATAGTAAGCCATCTTTCTTTCGTTTAGATTGATTTTCCATGTTTTTATCATCTTTTTTCGTATTTTGTAGGCTTCCTCCTCAATGTAGTTGGAAGAAAACGCTTGCATTCCGCCGTATATCCTTTCTACATATTCTTTCAGGTTTTCCTCGGCTGTCGAATTGGCATCATCTAAGCCAATGTATTTGGAAATGGCGTCAATTTTCGTCTGCAATGCGATCATAGATTGTTGTTGTTGTTCTTGCAGTGTTAATACTTTCTGTACGATCTTCTGTAGCATGTCCATGCTTATGTTGAACGGTGTGACGGGCGGCATCTTTCACGTTGAATATATATAGTAGAAATTCAGGAAAAGGGTCAAACGTGAAGATAAATTGTTTGAAAATAGAGAAAATAGAGAAAATATATAAGATTTGGTAAAAATGTTGTACTGGAATCGTGTTGATCCACTGATAAGCTTGGCATAATGCAAAAGCGAAATAACTCCGAATAAACTTAATAAACGCATGGTGACAGTCTCAATATTTCGACAAAATTTTATTTGTCATCTTCAGGATGTGATGTAACAGCAGTTACAGGCTCTTGTATACAGAAACAACTAACAAAGACTGAAATGGTTCGATACACAAAATTAGAGGGCAATAGCCAATCAGATAATATGTGAACATAACAAGGTAAACATGAGTGGCACATAGGCATGACAAGGAATACACAAAGCACATAGGCCTGGCAATACACAATCGAAATGGCAATAGTTAGATAAGGATCAAAAATGACGGGTGGTGATTTATTGGCAAATTCAAACGCGATGGAAAAGATATTTGGATGAGTGCTTTCTTCTCTGGAAAGAATAAAAAAATGACATTCACAATATCCATAGCCTTCTTCAATCACTCCATCCAAATAAACAATTCATTATAGAAACTAGTTCAAAGAGTCTGCCCTTCATATACATCCTTTGAGAAAAGAAGGCAACGAACTTATTATCGACATCTTTCGCAAACCAACTGACACAAAACAGTACTTGCACTTCAGTAGCAACCATCCTAGACACACCAAAATATACACCCCTTACAATCTAGCTAGGAGGGTTTGCACCATTGTCACACAACCGCAACTGAGAGATAGTCGACTAAACGAACTTGAAATGACTTAACACAAAGAGGATTTCCCAAGCAAGTTATTAGGACAGGCATAGAAAAGGCAAGATCACATGACATTGTCTTTTTGAGAACTCCCAAAACTAAACGCCCTGAAAACACCATGACATTCGTTACAACACATAACCCACACAATCCATCGGGTTTTAAACCATTAATCAAAATTTAAATGTCTTGCTTCAAAGTCCGAAAATGAATGATGTACTTCAGAATGTTCGTCTCCTCCAAAGTTTCCGACAAGCACCTAGTATAAAAAAAATGTTAACTAGAGCGGGATTCAGGGAACATTCTAATCCGCCAGTAGTGAAAAAATGCGGTGACTCTCGATGTGGCACGTGCGATCATCTGATAGAAGGGCCACCTATCACATTTGAAAATTCGGACAAGGTATTTACTTTGAAACAATATATGAACTGCGCCTCTAAACACGTTATATATGTGATGAGGTGTGGCGACTGTACTGCCGATTATTTTCGCGTGCATAAGCAACAAATTTTGACGTCTTCGTTAAGACATATTCACGTTAGTAAACATATACACAGCTATAGTAAAAAACATTTCACTATATTTCTTTTCTATCAGATTACGGCAAGTAAATCAATTCCAAGATGGCTAGATGTCCAAGAAGCTATGTTTATAAGTAAATTTAAAAGCCGTTTGAATAGAACATGAATAATATGTCTATCTATGTGAAAGAATAGGACATTTACCATGTTTTTCCCAATAACATACTTAGAATGTGTGAGGTGAAATCAAACACAAATTATCTTGCATATATCATTAGACATGTGTAGTCCTATCTGGGGGGCTTAATCCCACTTATAATTGTATAGATTGACTTCATTGATTTGTACTTGCATTTACCAGATTATTATTGTACTACTTTTCCAAGCATTAGGGATTAAGATTCTAGGCTTCAACCCCCCCCATTAAGTTATTGCGTTTCCTTTTAATAGAGCTGTACTATTATTGCAATACTTGATTATTCTCTGTATATAGAAAAAATTGTATCTTTTATGACGCATTTTGGATACGATCACCAAGGACAATGTTATACAACACTGCATCTTATAAAATTGTTACGATCTGGCATACCGTGAGTATGCTCTCTGAAGAAGCTGTATAAACAGCAGAAATACGCATTAGAGCAATGTGAGCGTGTCGGCGATTTCTCTATTTTCAAACAATTTATCTTCACGTTTGACCTGTCGCTTTGCTAATCAATTTCACGATGGAAACAACAGTTAAACTTGAGATAGAAATTTCATCTTGTAATACATTTTTTATCTACAGGCAGACGTCATTTCAGACCATTCCTCGCCCGCCTGGTAAAATAGAACCTCCCAAATGAACACCTGTGCTTGTTATGAAATGGTGCGTGTAGATTTCACACAAGCGTTCTAAAAAGCTTCAGATTTACGCACGGTTAGCCGGATGTAACAGGTACAGGTTTTATAGAATTGGAATTATCAGATCAAAATATAAGAACTACGGTCGTATTAAACCAAATAATAACTTCATGTGACAAATGAATCTCCGATAGGGATAAGGGAAGGTTAATTTTGTGCAATTGATATATTTGGGAATTTAACGTTAACATCTATAAGACCAAATAAAATGTGTAATTGTAAGCCTCAATCAAAAAAGCTATATTCCAACTTTCCACTTCAAAGGCAAAGATATCCTAAATTGTAAATGAGTACTGTTATACTTGGGAACAGTTATCAGATGCAATGGCTCTTTTGTAATGCACGTAAGCAACTAATCACCCAAACAGCCAAAACCTTATTTGGCGTTCAAAGAAAGGTTAGCAATTTTTCTTCACCTAACATGCAATTAAAATTATCCCATAAAACGCTACATTATGGTTACGCAATCTGGGTGCATAAGAAACTCGAGAACATCGACATTTTTTGTTTGTAGTAGTGGAAAAATATCGTGAGTTTTAAAAAAATTATGTCAAACCATATGGTTATGACTATCAATTTGTATAACAATTTTACCCTCTACTGAGGAATATCCAGGGCAGAGAAAATAAGAAGTCTTAGAAGAAAAAAAGTAAGTATAATTACATATACTCACTTGAAGCTGAAAACATGTCCCGTTTGTTAGATTTTATCCAGTTCATACTTTGTAAAACTGGGTTTAATTATGCTTGGGATAACCAAAATCTGAACAGTGTGGCATGTTTTCTTAAAATCAAACACTGAAAGACCAATTTCTTCAGAAATGGTACAACAAGGTTTTCATTTTCTTTACTCTTGACCAACTCTGACAATCTATACTATAGATCAAATGTAATTAAACCCAGAGAACTCTTCCAAGCAGATACAGTACCGACCAGATTAAAGGTTCTACCTAACGCATAAGGGATTAAATCCGAGCGCGTTACGATTCACAGCATGCTCGTTAGTAACTTGCTAACGTGGCCTTATAATGCGTTAGGAGAGCATTACAAGCAGGTTAGCTGTGGACAATGAGTGCGTTCGATCGCTAATTTAACTGTCTCAGGGGCTCTTCGAGCGCGTTACATTGAACAATAGTTGCGTTAGAAATTTTTAACGACCCCTGACATCGTCGATAACGCCTATTTTATAGTAATGCATATACGGTATATATGTACTTAAAAATGAACCTAACCTTAAAAACCATTCAGTTAATATATATATATTTTTCAATTCACCGAATGCCGGTCAACGTTCATTTTTGACCGTCGGATGTTGAGGTGACTTACCCTTCCGTATAGATTTTGCCTGGTGAATCTATTATCTATTTGTACTTGAGGTCATATTGAGCCCAACTAGTGGTCACATTGAAATACCTATGGTCATGTCATTATGTAGGAGTTAAGGCAATTAAAAGTACTTGTTTGAGGAAAAGTTGTTGTGGCGTATTTCTATTTATAAATGGTGATCATGGTGCACCATATGACATATTTTCAAGAAATGCAATAAATAATTCCAGAATATATTTTGGCGTGTGATTTATTTTCTGAAAATAAATGGGCGGGAATGGATAAGGGCGCTTGTTACTGTATATTTGGTAGAAATATACGGCATATTCGTATGGTTTGTATTTTCTCACACTTAACCTCCTACCTACTTGCTCTTACCACGTTTCTTGTCGGTTCAGTCATAATATTATGGTGTAACTGATAAGTTTACTCATAATAATAATACGCTATAGAACGCTATAAAGGGATACAGGACAGGAGCCCTTAAGGACAGGAGCTCAAAGGGCTTGGAGCCCGTATGGACAAGATCCCAATGGGCTTACTCCAGAAGTGAACACGAGCCCACAACTATTTTCACTGGGGAATATCGGAGAAATACATGTAAAGGAGAATTTTAACAAATGTGGCACGAAACAATTATTTAAAAAAAGAAAGATTTTTTTCTGGTGATTTTTGAATTTTATGAAAAAAATATATTGATTCGAAACAGTAATAATCAGAGAAATAAATATACTATGTTTTTTTGTTGGTTTCATATTTTGCTTTTACCATATATTTTACAAGTCTAACATGTTCTTATTAAATAGTGAAGTAAAGTACAAGTCTTAACATGTTGGGCAGTCTATTTTCATAGTTATCTTTTTTTTCATAAATTTTGCAAATATCTCAATGATAGTTGAAGTTGTCAGCTCATTGCCCCCTTTATAATTGTTCTTACTTGTACTAGATTGTCACCCATCCAAGTATTGACCGAGCTTAACGTTGCTTAACTTCGGTGATATGACGAAAACCAGTGTGTCCAATGCTATAAGCCGTACCTCTCCCTCCTTAGAGCTTCAATGGTGGCAGTTTACGCTTCATTAGGGCAGGGTACGGCTTAATACATCTTCATTTTATCAAGCGAATTTCTTCGTTCTCACTTCGAACTTTCCTTGATATCATTTGCGTACACTTCGCCATCCATAAGATGGCTTGCGAATCGTGTGTCGCCATTATTGCGGCGCGATACACGATATACTGTTCGGTCTTCATCCAGCGGAGAACAGATTCGAGAAATCTGATAAATTACAGGCCTTTTATGCGACTTCTGAAACACATATTGTCTGAGCTTACAAATGATACAAATATGAAAAACTTCCATATCATTCAAGAGGTGTTGTAGATCTGTAAATTTGAACAAGTAGGACACACATGACTCGAAAATGGCAGGTTATGTTGGGGCTGTTACGTCGGTAGAGTTTAGCTGATTGGCTGACGGTATCACGTGGTGTTGATTTTAGGAAATTCATTCATACAGTTGCTGAAAGTAGGTTGAAAATGCATACACACGATCCCAGGGTCAGTCTTAGCGCGAATAGATGACCCAGATGGTTACAGATTGCCCTTGATATATCTGGCCCCCTTCAATGTTCAAAGAACTTATAAATGGACACGAGACATCAATGACCTCGAAAACATTTGAAATTCGAGATGGCTAGTACAAGAGCGTTTTTGATTGGATGACGTATATAGTGGGTACCATATTAGGAGTAATGATGTCACGCAACTCACAATCGACGTGTACGTTCTGATTGGTTCGCCTGTCGTTTGTAGGTGAAATTTACACCTCGGATTTTGAACACTGAAGGGAATCAGATAAATTAAGGCAGCTTTGAGGTGGGGACTTAGAAATTGGCTGGATAAAATGAAGATGTGCTTACTAACGCGGGCTTCATGTTATTAACAGGGAGTCCGTGTTGCTAAAAATTAGCTCGAAAAAGGGGGGAAAATTGTCAAAATATGTGAAGGCTAAAAAAAAAAGAAGAAAAAGTTTGCTGTTGAATCGGCAGAATTAGAAAAAAAAAGTTTAATAAATTGGTTCCCCCGGTAGCTTGATATGATTTGATTTTTATTCACCACAAATGTTCATTTCTATCAATGCTCACAAACTGTAAGAGCCATGGGGCATGTTCTATCCCTAATACATGTAATATGCGAAAATTTATAGTCTTGATATACAACATAGTTAGAATTATTATACCAGGCGCATATATATGTGTATGGAGACAGGTCAGTCTCCAAGCATATTTGATTTAAGGCTTGACTTAAATAATGAAGTAGATAATGTGGATTTACTTGATGAGGGTAATTTATTCAACTCACGGGGCCCAGCTATTTTAGTGGTGTAAAAGGATAGGGTTGTCCGATAAAACGGGGGTCCCTGGGGGACAGTGACAATTTTTCACATTTAAAAACAAAATTCTGATTTTCTTGGAGTTTTGTCTATATTTCGTCTATTTTCTACAAACAGTTTCTAGTTTATCACAGAATTTCTTCAGATTTCTGTTATTCCTAGCACCGTCGTCACAATTTCTTCATCATTTCTTTTCACATGTTATGTCAATTTTACAATAACAGAAAAGTGTGTGAAGTCGAAGATTAACAATCAAATATTTATTCACAATACTAAAATCATATACAAATTGAGTAAGATTAATACAACAAATAAATGTGTGAAATATAGTCTTACTGTTCAATGCTATACCGGTGTATATTTTACAGTCCCTGGTGATGTGCACAAATCACTCTTCTGTATAATGGTAATCCAACACTGCTCAGTTGTTCACAATCCCAGTAAGTGTCCAATATCCGACGGTTCAATAGCGTAAACGTTAATATACAGGAGTAAATAATCCAGCAGTCCGTAATTACAGGCAAAGGTAACACAGTATAACACCCACATAAAAAGCCAGTTTGAATTCCCTCCTGAATAACTTAGTGACACGCTATTTATACTCTATGAGGCATTCCAGATCATTCTACAAATCAAGAAGCTTCTTGAAGCTTTTAATCGAGATGGCTGAAGAGAATCACACGAAAAGGTGGGCTCTATGTTTTGTGATTCTGCTATACTTCCTAGCCCATAACAGCCTTTCAGATGTCAACAAATCTCCGCTGACAAGCCCCAAGAAGTCAAGCATTGGAAATAAACCTCGGTTTATTGGAAAACCGGTGAGCTACTACTCAAATTCTTGTTCGACATTTCGGACCACAGTTCTACAAGATGGCGACGTTCACCCTAATCCCGGACCAGCGGATAGGAATGAAAAACAAAGACCTAAAACATGCCTCAGTGTGTTTTACCAGAACGTTCAAGGCCTGAGGACGAAACTGGAGGATTTCAATCTACATTTTGCGGATGCGTCCTTCGACATCATTGTCCTTACGGAAACATGGCTTCACTGAGGAATTTTGAAAAGCGAAGTTCTAAATGAACAATATTCCGTATGTCGGAGAGATCGAGAAGAAACACCCTCTTTGAATAAAGATGGAGGCGGCGTACTTATCGCGGTGAACAACGAATACTACTCGCGAAGACGCCCCGACCTTGAAACGGCAGGTGAGATTTTATGGGTTGAAATTCAGATAGGTCGCAATAAACTGTTTATTTCCGGTATGTATGACCCCGATAACACCCCTGCTGACACAATTAGTGAGTTCCACAAATCTCTCGAACTTGTTCGACGAACTATTGGAGAAAACGATATTATTTGTATATTTGGAGACTTTAATCGTAGAGACATTGATTGGACATTTACAGACGATATGCTGACAGAGCCCATATCATGGACTTCATCTAAATCGGAAACATTCGTCAACCTATTTATTTGCGAGCACGGCTTGTTTCAGGCCAACGCAGAGAAGACTTGTAATAATCGTGTATTAGATCTCGTTTTCTGCAGTAATTCAGACCTGAAAACACGATATACAGATCCGGTGGTGTATTCAATACACAAAGCGACTTTCTTGCGCCCAAAACTGTGACTCCCCGGCGTGTTCTTTACAACTATCGCAAGGCCGACTATGAACACATGAAACGACTGATCATGTCTGTCCCATGGTCCTCTATGCTGAACAGCTGTTCTACAATTGACGAATCTGTGGGCGTGTTTTATGACCTCAATTCTCGATTATTGACGAAAGTGTGCCCAAGATAAAGACATGCAAACGTAAATCCCCCCCCCCCCCCGTGGTTTGATAGCGACCTCATTTGTCTTTTGAAGGAAAAGGAGTCACTACATCGTCAGTTCAAGAGAGGTCACATCACACATGAGTTTTCTAAAGCCCGTGCTGAATTTCACAGAGCAAACAAAAGTAAAATACACAGACTACATCGAATGCCTGGAATCTGACATTGGTCATAACCCAAAACGTTTGTGGAGTTACGTGAAAACCAAGGCGGTCGCTGAGCTGTTCAATAAATATTTCAGCTCCATTTTCACTGACGACAGCGACATCGATGAATACCCACCTTTCAACGACGTCATTGCATCTTCGTTATCCATTTTAACTGTGTCTTACAATGAAGTTTTCGAACAACTACAAAATGTCAATGTATACAAAGCCCTCGGACCCGATAATATTTCAGGCTTTATTTTGAAAGAGTGTGCTGCTGAACTATGTGTGCCAATCACAATGATCTTTAATCGTTCCCTGACGGAAAAAATATTTCCGTCCAAGTTCAAAGAAGCAAACGTTGTTCCAGTGTTTAAAAGTGGCGACAAGTCAAAGGTAGAGAAATATAAACCGATATCACTCTTGTCGCTGATTGGCCAACTCAGAAAAGTTGTTCACGATACGTTTTATCAACATGTAAAACAATCAATTACAGATTCGCAACATTTTCGTGAAAAGGCGTTCAACCCAAATCAATCGTGTTGAATACACAGACTTTCTTTCTGAACCTTCAATAACAAAGGACAAGGCGATGCTATATATACGGATTTCAGTAAGGCTTTCGATAAAGTTAGCCACAAACTTCTTATCTACAAGCTGAAACGATATGGGTTTAATGGCTTGGTCCTGAATTGGTTGGGCTCATACTTATCCAATAGAAGCCAACGTGTTGTGATAGATGGCTGTACGTCGACCTGGCGTCCCGTTACACCAGGCGTTCCCCAAGGTTCTTTACTAGGGCCTCTACTTTTTGTCATCTTTGTAAATGACATGCCCTGTGTCTGTAAATATTCTTTATGTTCAGTATATGCCGACGACGCCAAATTTTTTAGAGTCATTAGAACTTTGGAAGACTGTATTTTATTACAGGACGATATTGTCCGTTTACACCAGTGGGGCCAGACATGGAAACTCATCCTAAATATTCGTAAATGTTACGCCATTTCTTTTACGAATAAGAAAAGTCCAATTCATTTCGAATCCACCTTGAATAATTCTGACATTTAGAGTATTTAGAATCAAAGATCTAGGAATTATGCTCACTCATAATTTAAATTACAAGAAACATACCTCCCTAACTGTTAACAGAGCATTTAGAATGTTACGATTCATCAAGAGGAGTTGTAATTCATTCTCCAACATTCAATCTTTGAAATCTCTATATATGTTTCTCATGTGAGAAGCATTCTCAAATACGGTTCTGTTGTCTGGTCCCCATGGCAAAAACAGCAACAAGATGCAATCGAAAGGGTCCAGATGAAGTTTATAAAATTCTTATGTTTCAAGACGGGTAACCCATATGATCGATGTAACTACGAAAACCTCTGTCGGTTTTTTAATCTCCCTCCCTTATGTCAAAGGAGGAGATATTTGGATATTATGTTTTTATACAAATATACAAATAGTTATTATGTATGTCCAGGAATTATTTCCAAACTATTATTTAATGTACCACAGCGAATAACCAAAAATATTGTATGTTTTAGACCTAACGCTAGTCGGATAAATATATACAAATATGCTGCATTACAGAGATTCATGAACACATTCAACGATTTGACGGTACTTGAACCAAGTCTTGACATACACATGCCACAATGCTCATTTAAATCCATGCTGAGATCTACGTGCTATTCTTAATTATTTCTCTTTTAAGATACTGTCTGTAACCAGTGAGTTTGTGGAGATAACTTTAATTTTACTTTATATTTAATAGTGTTAATATCCATATGTTTTATAGTTAATTCAAGTATCATTTACGTTTTTATTCCATATAACTTTAATTTTACTTTATATTTAATAGTGTTAATATCCATATGTTTTATAGTTAATCCAAGTACCATTTACATTTTTATTACCATATAACTTTAATTTTACTTTATAATTAATAGTGTTAATATCCATATGTTTTATAGTTAATCCAAGTACCATTTACATTTTTATTCCATATAACTTTAATTTTTCCATATAACTTTAATTTTACTTTATAATTAATAGGGTTAATATCCATATGTTTTATAGTTAATCCAAGTGCCAGTTACGTTTTTATTACCATATAACTTTAATTTTACTTTATAATTAATAGTGTTAATATCCATATGTTCTATAGTTAATCCATGTACCATTTACATTTTTATTACCATATAACTTTAATTTTACTTTATAATTAATAGTGTTAATATCCATATGTTTTATAGTTAATCCAAGTACCATTTACATTTTTATTATCGTCCTGATTGTTATTATTTATGTTATTATGTTTTATGTACATATGTATGTTTATGGAGCCTGTAAATGGGATTTGCTCCCGTGGATATTCCTTGAAATAAATAAATAAAAGCTTCTAGAAAACACAGCATTGTCGCATCATCTGACCTAGATACAATTCACAATAGCCTTTGAGAAAGCTCCAGATGGCTGACCCACATAACAGTACATAACATTATTACTCAATGCTTGAAGGGATTTGAGGGGAATTGGCCCATCCATTTGTTTGTTAGTTTATCTATTCGTTGATCAGCTTATCCATCTTTCAGTTTCCAGGTGTTGAAAATAGAAAAGCATAACATGCTCAATTGATTCTTTTCAGTTTTGGTATGTAGATACAATGCAACAAGATGCCACTTGTGATCTTTTTTGCCATCAGGGGGAGCCATGTGGGACCCGAATTGAAATTACGTTCCCAGCAATAAACATGAGAAAAGGACAAACCAGCCCAACACATTCTTTATCCTTAAAGGATCACGTGACTCCAATGGAATAAATACATCCTGGTTGCCAAGGATTGTGTTTCAGTAACACCCGTCTATATGTTGTAACACTAGGTGCCAACTTGAAATTCCATATACTTGCCACTTTATGCAGTGGAACACCAGGCCGACTGTGTATTATTAATTTTATGTTAGTCCCTCTGCATTCTTGGAATATACGCTTATATGACTGAAGAGAGAAAGTTAAAGCAATAAAATGTCTGTCTCTTCTGAACTGGTTATTCATGTTATTTGTTATGAACGTGTTGGACATTTCAAGTTGATACTACAGGTTGAATAGTATACAGACCAGGCCATCACCTATAAATGGTGATCACAAGGGCCCATCACCCTAAAAATATGATGACCATCGAGTGGTGATACTAGATCCACCACCTAAAAAGGGTTATGGCCATCACCTGAAAAGGGTGATGAAACTGACCCATCACCTTTAAAAGGTGATGACCATCATGTGGTAATACTAGATCCATCACCTATAAAGGGTGATGGCCATCACCTATTAAAGGTGATCAAAAGTGCCTATCACCCTAAAAACGTGATGGTCATTGAGTAGTAATACTAGATCCATCACCCTGAACCCTGTTGTCACCCTGAGAGGGTGATGAAACTGCCCCATCACCCAAAAATGGTGATGGCAATCGAGTGGCAATATTATATCCATCACCTGAAACATGTGATGGTTATCACCCAAAAAGGGTGATGGTCATCACCTAAAAAAGGGTGATGGGGAAAAAGGTGATGGCTTTAACTCATCACCCTTTTCGGGTGATACTTACCACCTTTTTCTGTGCAGGGTAGTGGTGTTTGGTGGTCCCTTTAAATTACATATATTAAGTCATAGCGCATTCAATCTTGGATCTACTTTGCTACACCCATTGCTTTACATACATTTACAGATCCAGTTACTGCTGCATATTATGTAAAAAAATGGTGAAACAATATCCATTTTCTGGTGAATAGTTCTATTCTGTTCTCTAAAGTTGCAGCATATTTATCGGTCTTGTAATGGCTATTAAAAACTCGTAATAGTGCTCTGACATTTAACTGAGAATTTTCTCCATTATATATATATATATAATATTTTGTTAACCCTATCTGGCCTAGGCTTCTTGGGACTAGGCCTGGAGAGGGGTCATTTTGGCCCCCCCCCCCCCCTAATTATTTTTCTTACAGCTCAAGCTAAGAGGATAAAACTTAGCACACTGTACGCTTGGGTCAAGCCCTATCAGAAAATGTAAAAAAATCAAAGATGACCGCTTTGATGACGTCACAGTGACATCATTTACAAAAACGGAATTTTTCATTTATGAAATTTCTTCCCAAAACTGTAGCAAAATTAGTAAATAGCAATGTGATATGAAATAAAATAGCTTTTATCCACTTTTCATCTTGAAAAAATTGAAATTTTGAAGAATAATGACGAAAACATCATTTTTTCTGGTACACCACGTGGCCACCATCTTAAATTTACTCATGATCCTCTACTCGGGGGTTACACAAATAAACACAAGATGACCCCAATATGATAAACTATAAAGTCAAGGAGTTTCAGCTCTCATTTTTTGTCTTTCCGGAGATAGCGCAGAAAGTTTGGTAAGGGGGAGTGGGGCATTCCCCCCCAGGCCTGGTGGCGGCCATTTCACATTCTATAAATAAGTGTTTCACTCGTTTCTGTTTCTCCACAAAAATCATAAAGATCGTTTTCGGCTTTACCGTTGCAAAAACGAGTTAGTACATAATATATACGGTGCGGGAATCTAACTTGTAAGTCTTTTAATTTTGTAGAACATGTGCATCTTCCCAGAATATAAATATTATATATTTAAATAGTTTTCCCATGTGGCACAAACTGTGGCGAAGACACGATTTGCGTTATATGAAATATCACAGAAGCTTCTACATCTCCGATAGGCAACATGTTGTTGGAGTGTCAGCTTTCAGTTTTGTGTCCTTCCTGAGATAGCGTAGAAAGTATTATTTCTTTATTTATTGCAATGCGTAGTGAATCTGATGGATTTTCTTAGAAGATGACCAGGATTCAAACAGATGGCATGTGTTGAATGAGAAGACCGTCACTGGTAGGCCGTAGTTCACGAACCAGGTCAGATCCGGGTTAAGTTGGCCACGCGTCCTCTTAATATCCTTGTAAATAATGTTACAGTCGGATACTTTACTTCTGAGAACTGTTTGTTTTGGTTTTTGTGTCATTTTTAGAATGAGTGTGAAGTTCTGAAAACAAGTTGAGATTCATTATTACATTCTAACACAAGCAACCAGTCCATCATTTAAAATTCAGGCGTCGTCCATTGAAGAATTTTCGCTTTCATTATCTACATAATCCAATTATCTAACTCGTACAGCAATTTTTTTCCAGTAAGCCCTGGAATAACCACTGGGCATTTATTCTTTATGATGTTGTCATGATTTGTTACATAACACCCATACATTACCCACATGACAGGGGCTTACTGGGTTTGTCCATAGAAGAAATATCAATATTAATTTGGGGAAGCCGTAAAGGAAACCAAGAGCAAAAAATGGCTAATCAACAGCAATGAATAAGGATTGAGCAATACCACTATATAATAACACAGAACACTAAACGCAACAAGAAACAAGAGGAGCTAGACAAGTAAAGTTCTGCCTGTAGTATAACTAGAGTATATATTCACACATTGTATCGTTATATCATGTGTGCACACAATAAAAGAATCGCACTATTTACTCATTTCCTTTTGAAGTTTGCATCCACATGTATTACTTTTTTTGTAACCTGACAGTAAATGATATCTGAAATAGGTAATAAATAATGGCTATAAAGAGTTTGATTATCTGAGGAAAGAGATAAGCAAGAGAAAAAAAGAAAGAAAATAAAACAAAGAAAAATTAAAGAAACAGAATGCGCAACAAAACAAAGGAGAAAGTTATGCCGCTTTTCTCTCCTCTCGGGTCGGAAAACGAAAATCCAAGAGACAGAAGGAGAGGACATTTGTTTTGAGTTATGTTATGATTACTTTCCTTGTTCATCGAGCCCAGAAGAAAAAAATGTATTAAATAGACCGAACATTTCTAATGGCCAAATCCACCTCATTTCCAGCCTCTTGAACTCGTAGTCCAGGAGAGTGGAAGAGGCAGAAATGGCCCACCTTAACATTTTTTCTCGTTGGCAATGATTAATCTCGCAACGCTCTTTCCAACATAAAACATATCATTAGTTAAGAACAAAAATTATGAAGATTCACTGTCTTAATGATGCATGAGAATATAAGAAATTCTTTTTCTTAATGATGGAGATGCGGAATCGCTACAGCCAGATACAACAAGCAACTACCACCACTTGTATTATGTACGATACTAGAGTATATGCTCATTGATTTATAATGTCTGCCAGAAGGCCCCATTTTTAACGAAGTCTTCCCGAGTTCCCGAAGTCTTGCACTCAATATCTCTAATTTTGTATATATAGTGCCGTGCTCTATCGAACGTTGGGTTGAGTCCCCAGTATCTGCAGTTATGTATATTTTTCTCACCAGTAATATCAGATGTTTTAGCAGGACACCGTCCTGTGGTGTACTCAGTATGACCGGCTGTCTTGACAGTGCAGTGGACACAATATGGAGATCATGAAACCAGTCCTGCACCTCTTCCCATACTCTATGAACACATTCACAGAGACAGAACAAGTGAAGAATTGTTTCGGTTTCTTTACCACAAAAACTACATTCCTCTGAATCGAATTTTCCCCATAGCCTCATCTTCTGATTCGTAACAATGATCCTATGTGTTATTTGGAATTGAAAATTCTGTAAGCTAGAATCTGGTGTGATTTCGAATGCGTTGCTGTATATTTTAGCCCAGTTTTGGTGCTGAATATCCAGTTCCAGGTTCCATTTCTGTTCTAATTCGATCGGTTTCACTTTTATTACTTCCAATAGATGCTTATAAACAAATTTCAGACATATTTGATTTGTAATTTTAGTGAACACACGGTTAGGCTGCTGTATTTTATGATTACTTTTCATTTTTAACCATTTATTTGTGTCACTTGGAATGTTATGAATAATTGCGTAATATAAGAGAAAACCCTTCTTGTCAATATTATATTTCTGAACAAAATTTCCAAACGTAAAAAATGATCCATGTTAAATCACTGATTTGTTTTACACCACTCATATGCCACTGGCTAATTATTTTCCATTCCGAGAATGGGCCAAAATCATACAGTATGTCATCTATTTTCTCAGCTTGTAACCTATCATGTTGTATCAATTCCAGCCAAGCTGAGAGAACATCACTCTAAAACGGGTTATTAACATGTCCGATTTGTTCATGTAATCCATCAGGACCTAATCTCCAGGTGTCTTTTCTTATAGGTTTTAGAATTGCTTCCATTAGCACAGAGTAGAATGTGGAGTTTTCAGACAATCTCTTAATCCACTTAATTTTCATATACTTAGCAAACGTATGTAGGTCTATCATATTGAGTCCCCCCCTCATCGATTTCACATATTAGTGTTTTTCTCTTCACTTTGTCTGCTCCCCCGCCCCATATGAATTCATACAGAATGGTGTTAATTTCCTTGAAAAATGATATAGTCGGATTCGGTAGAACAGAGAATAAATGAATCAAAAGGTTTTGATTATAGTTATTTTATCTAAGGGTGTTATATCTCGTTTAGATCAACCTCCTAAAAGTTTTTTTTTGTATATTTGACACTTTTTCTCTAAAGTTCTCGCCCATTAGTTTTTCGTGATCATCGCAGAATCATACCCCTAATAATTTAAATCCCCCCGGTTCCAATTTATTCTATAGTGAGGACAGAGTTTTAATGTATTTCCTTTTGCACTGCCAAACCAGACAGCTCTGGACTTTTCCACATTGAATCGAAAACTACCCAAGAGACCCATGGCAGCCGCGAGAGGCTTCCTAGAGCCATCTAGAAGAAGAGTCGTGTCATCAGCATATTGCTGAATTTTTATTACAGAATTCTCTATTTTTATTCCCTTTATATTTTCCTCTCGTTTTACAGCAATGGACAAGATTTCCGCTATCACGATGAACAAGTATGGCGAGATAGGATCGCCCTGTCTACATCCTTTATCGAGCTCGAAGAAGTTCGACATAAATCCATTATTTATTACACAACTTTTGGCTTTTTCTTGAAATATTTTGATCCACCTTATCAAATTGTTTCCAAAATTAAATGAAACTAATGTTTTCTCTATGAACTGCCAAGAAAGAGAATCAAAGGCCTTTTCAAAGTCAATGAGAAATAATAAACCTGGAATCTGGTGGTCGTCTGCGTAGGTCATGAGGTCAGAGATTAATCTGGTTACTTCGCCAATATATCTTCCCTTCTTAAGCCCCTTTTGTGTATCATTAATAATTGATGGTAAGACCTTTCTTATCTTATTGGCAATGCAACTTGAAATTATTTTATAATCCACATTTAGTAGTGATATCGGCCTCCAGTTTTTTAATAGTTTTTTTGTTTCCCCCATCTTTTGGTAGGCAGGTTATGACACCCTGTTGTTGAAATGTTGAAAGAGATCCTACTGTGAAAGCATGGTTGGCAGATCGAAGAAGGAAAGGTCCAATTTCTGCCCAGAAAAATTTATAAATTTCGCAGGGGAAGCCATCAGAACCAGGTGTTTTTTTGACCATTTTTCATGTTTGAAAGTGCCTCTTCACATTCTGTTTTCACACGTGTCTCTGTTACTTTGACTAAGTCTTACGTTATGATCGAGAAAGAGAACTTCGTCCTGGTTATTTCGATTGTCTTTATTTTCCATATATAGTGAATGACAGAACCTTTTTAATTCTTCCAAGATTGGAATACAGTCACTAATTATTGTGCCGTCAGCTTTCTCAATCTCAGTCAGCGTTTTCGTAGTATAATTCCTCTTTTCTAAACTGCAAAAATATTTTGAGTTTTTCTCGCCATTTTCGTACAAATTGACCTTAGATCTCATTATCATACTCTCGACTTTTTTTTGTCTTATTTGTTCTAATTCCTGCAATATCTCAGCTAAGTGGTTTGACCAATTGAATTTTCTGACAGCTCATTTTCTATCACCAAAATTTCTTTTTCTAACTCGTCTTCTCTCTTGATATCCTTTTTCTTTTTTATTAAAGAGTACGGAATTGTGATACTTCTCAATCTGTTTTTAAGAACCAAAAAAAGCTTGATCGTTTAGATTCAGAGAGACAGCAGTAGGGCCATTTTGATCACCTTCGATATGGCATTGATTTATGGTATCTCTATTTGTTTCTCTTACAAGCTGCACATACTGAGCATCTTGTAACAGGGTAACATTGAATTTCCAATAACCTGAACCACGGCCAGGAAGTTTGAAACAGCAGGTTAGGGTTATGAAGGAGTGGTCTGATTTATATGCAATTCCTATATCTGACGTTGCCCTCAATGCCAGGATGTCGTCAGATATTAAAAAATAATCCAACCGACTTTACTTGATTCCTGTTTTTGTAATTTTTCGCCAGGTAAATCTTTTTTTTTCTGTGGATTTTGATTCCGCCAAATATCGACGAGGCCAAGTTTTTGCTCATACTCGAGCACATTGAGTCTTGCTTTTTGATTATTTCTGGTGTAACAATTTTAGCACCAATTAAAAAAAAACAATCATAGTATGCATACACATAGGCTACATGTATGGATTCCTACAAGAGAGAAGCGGTCAACATTTTTCATTGATGTTCCAAATATCAAATCCGTAAACCACCAGAGTGATACGAGGAAGAGTATACCATGTAAGCTGAAATATACACTCTCAGAAACATTCAGGCATTTCTCCTGAAATTCAGGCCGTATTTAAGGGAATTTTTCCTAAAATCCATGACATTTTCCTAGAATTTAACTGTGAAGTCGTTGAAATTCGGGAAATTGTACCTGAATTTCTGACCTGGATCCCTGAAAACTGAGTTGTGGATATTTTATGTCCAGAAATCTCTGAATCATTTGGAGAGTGTACATTTTTCATCTTGTACAGGTGTTACAGTATTATTATTATTATTATTATTATTTACATTGGCAATTATAATATTAACGTCAAACATAACAAAATATGTATTTACATGCACGAACATAATAAAACAAGGAAACACAAAAATACAATTTGAAAAGATATTTTGGTCTAAATTAACAATTGTTTCTAGCAGAAGATAATTGTAAATTTCATCAAGTACATGTATACGCCCAGGTAAAATTGAGCTATAGCTGCCACTTTAATACTGTAATGGGATTAAAGTCTCAATAAAATTGGAAAAAAGTCTGCCTGAGTATACGAACCATTATATAATCTTGCAATACACGCATTGTTTCGACCACGACTAGAGAGAGAGGGAATCAAGCTGGAGCGGAAAGTCATACGACAATTGGTTGGATAACAAACCGAGTCGAAACACCTGTAAAACCAATTAATCATCTAATTGAGACAGGTCTGATCCGGCGTGTGCTACAGGACACTGAAATTCGTACTGGTCTATTTAGTAACCTGCGTATCTGTACAAACATGATCACTGTTTTTATTACCAGCGTCATATCACGACGGTGCCTACATGTGCCAGGACACGAGAGTGTCCACAGTTCCTATTATCCTGAACACTGATCAGCCCAGCCAGTACAGCACCCGGTCACCCATCCAAGTATTGACCGATCTCAACATTGCTTAACTTCGGTGATCTGACGAGAACCGGTGTGCCCAACGTCATTCGCCGTATATTTCAAGAATAGTTAACCCAAACAACCGAAACAATATTAATGCTTCTCAACACCATAATCAGGTGTTGAATGTATGTAAGTATTTGAAATATTCAGTATTCAGCCGTCGTCCACAAAAGAATTTCCGCGTCAATAATCGAAAGACCCTTTTTGTGGCCGAAAAATAAGACTGTATTACAGACGAACCTGATGCTTAAGTTTGGCGTATTGAAACGTATCCATCTGGCATTTCTCTACTCTCTATACAATCATTCCTCATCACGACCTGAATGAACGCCTTGGTTAATTAAATTTATCGGTGTTTAAGAAAACTGACCCTCATTTTTTGATGCCAGAAGCCAACAGGCTTTCCTCGATTCCATTACATATAAACGATATCATTTAGCAACAATACTGGGGGCCGTTATCGAAATATAAAGTTCGAAGGAATCTGGATGTGAGACAATCTTAGACTCTAGCCACCACGCAACACAGAGTTTGCAACTCATGAACTGGGTTGTATTGTTCCACAAGTAAGGGGCAATCCAACATAACTTTACAGTATACAGATACCAGTATATCAAGTCGATGGACGAACAAGAGTTATCAAGTGTGATAAATATAGGCACTACTCCTGATCATTTCTTTGAGATATGATCACGAGTATGATGATATCACAGTAGCCTAGCAAAAAAAAAAATAAAAAAAAAATAAATAAATAAATAAATATTAATAAAAGATAAAAACAGAATCGATAGATGAGAGTCTATTCCTTCTCTCAGTCGTCGTGCATTAAGTAATATCCGAGTCCATAATCCACCGACCTAATTCGTTTAACATCAGTAGCACCAAGTTAAAAATAATAAATAAAAAAAACAACAACAAAAAACAATCATAGTATACAAATATAGGTTAGCTTCCTGCAAGAGAGAAGAGGTCAACAGTTTTCAATGATGCCTGCATGACAAAACTGATGTTGCAAATATATGAAATCCGTACGAGTATTCTTAATCTTAATTCTTAATATATATTTATATATTTAGTCAAACTGCAAGGATATTATACAGATTTTGTATCATTTATGCGTATCGCGTTGCTTCTGTCCGCGATGATATGAGAGTGATCTAAGCCGTCAAACCAAATCGGTCGACATCCATGGAGCCAGGACCAGAATCATTGTATCTCCTGCTGCAGATACCTCATTTAATTGGTAAGTCGACTGCTAATATTGATGGGTTTGTAGACTAAGTTTGCCTTCGATATTGTTCCACCTTTTCCACAAGTTAAAACTAAATCGCCGGGTAAAACATTGACAAAGATAAACTGACGGTCCGCGCCTTCGCTGAAGTGATAATCATATTCCAGCCCTCCGCCGCAATCAATCGATTTTATTTGTAACATAATGGTAAATTCGGGACCTGATTGCCTGAATAAAATATCGCCAAGAATATTCTGTTGTTAACAGAAACTAATTCTTTGGAGATAAAAGCACTTTTATCCATTTAAGAGCATATAACGGTTATTATCTCCACGAATTATTGGTTTATCTTGATGTAGTAGGTATTAGTGTACCTCTAATCTAGTTTGATTTGATATATTCGTTAGCTTCAAATTATTAATGAGGAGTCCCGTATATCAAATCTCTGCACATCATGGCGACTGTTACGTGATGTATGAAGCAGCAGCGGTTCTTTATGAACTGCACTCGAGCGCACCACGTCGTGTTATGAAAGAACTTGAAGATAATTTACTGATCGTTGTCTTGTACCATGCCGTTTCTGTGAACATAACGTTTGTTCTCATCGAAAATGTCGCTGATTTGAAATAAGGCAGTCGCCTTTTTGTTGACTGACCTATCTTATACATTTTGATTCTAATACTATATCTCAGCTTATACGCATGTCTACACCTGAAAAATAAATTGGTTGTTGTCAGAATAGAAGTGTGTAACATTAGACTCAAATAGCTAGACTCGCCAAACCCCCTGCACCACTGGACTCTTGCAAAGTCCTTATACACGCGAGATGAGATGTGCCGGGATCACTACTTATGTACGTTTCATAGGTTCATAGGCTGGGTACTTGAATTCCAGCATCAGTTCATCTCCCGTGGGGTATCACTCGATTTTAGTTTGAATTAGCACGATGCACGCAGTTTTAGGCAACTACATCACGTCATGTACGTGTTATTGTTACCCACAAGGCACGACTGGCTCTGAAATCAGGGAGAGAGCGGAGTGAGGTTTACGATCAGTACTTGATTTATTTCTCAGTACTGATGAAACACAAACAATCAGAAAATAACTATGATTGAATAACAATTTACAATGATAACTTGAACTTGGCGCAATGAAATATTTCCAATCAGTCTATGGCTTGTAATCATATACCCTGCAACTATCAACAGTGTATGACAGAGACTAGCAGTACTGTGTGAGAGACTGATGAGCATTATACCAATAACAGTATGTGACAGACTAACAGTACTGTGTGAGAGACTACATGATTTTCATTATGTGATGTCATACATTTCAATACTACTGATGGTATGTGAAAGAGACCACAAGTACTGTGTCAGAGACTATTGTGTACTGAGTTAGTCTTTATCTCAAGAACTTGACAATTGTGTTCTGTACCAGATAATTATTGAACAGTTAATATAGCATTACAATCCAAATTTATATATAAATGCAGTTTATAAATGCGACCGGACTCCAATATTTATTATCCTCTAATGTTCATGTGATGAATTGATATAATGAAATAAAGTATATCTCAACTGTAAACTGGTGTGTTGATTTAGTTCATTAACACATGTATTGACCTATCTTTCCTGTCTTATTCATTAAGTTGAAATAGAAATATATATATATAATTCTATTCCCGAGAGCTACGGTTTAATCAATTACTACAAATAGTCAATTTATTCAATTACATGAAATAAATCCCCAGAACAGAAATCAGATCAACAATCCATTGCTACATGTATATCTTGGCTCAGCTGATCAGACAAATGCCAGTAAGAGTTGTCTCCCCTGATTGTGATATTTTCGAGCATGGCGTTGTTTACACATTCGATTGTTATGAAATTAAAATACATTACAGCTGAACTACAGCTCTAAAATCTCTGTAATCATCCACTAATTAATTCTGCTAAATCATCGTGCCCCTGACAAGTATCCTATTCAGTTATCTACTTTACAATAACTTCATCTGGGCATGAGAAATCTGACCACTTACTCAACGGTACATGTATCAATATGGCTTCCACACTAGAGATGGTCGTCAACTGACCTACTTCCTTGTTTGACCAATTTACTACAGTTATCGCATATAACATAACAAATGATATATCGAATAATATAGCTGACATGTTTAACGATATTACTGACTACATTTCAGCGATATCGGAACATAACCACTCATCGTTTTCAATGATTTCCTTATGTCTCACTTTCAAACCCCTTACCCAAACCTGCTCGTCAACAAATTCCTCTTCCTCATCTGAAATAATATTCACGTCAAAAACGTTTGCCTCAGAAGCTAAGCCATGGGATTAAAACTTAATTAGCTGTTCACCACTCTGGGCTGTGAGATGTCAAAAAGTCAGTAAGTGAACAAAACTCACAATGATAAAATTCATTTTAGTTCATATAAATTATAATAATTACTGAAAACAAAATATATATATTCCTGGTCATTTTTCAGGTACATGCATCAGAATATACGTATTTAAAATTAATGATCAATTAAAAAATATATTTATACCGTAGAAAAATACTATTTCCATTCACATTACGTTATTATATGACAAACATTCCATTATTTGAAAAATAGGATATTTTTTGTGCAAACTATGCTTTTAAAATTTAATTCGACACTTATGACCTACCGACATAACCAATCTTCCAATAAACTTACCCGCGATCCTTATTCCGAATTTTCGGAATCTTCTGAAGTCCGTCTCCAAATCCGAGTTTTTAACTCGGTTCACTAATCCGTTTTACGGCAGATTCAGCTGAAAATGTTGTGATTTTCAATCGGTTTTTTTCAGCGAACCCTTTTACGGAAAACGGTAGAAGGTACATGCATATATTTTATAGCATTTTATTCGTATAAAAGTAGAGCATTCCGGAAACCTAAAAGTATTTCAGTCAGTTCACGCAATAATTTTCCGGACAAGAAAAACCGCATGTCGGTCGGTCCAGAAAAAATTTCAGCGAAGTCGACACGATTTTTTCAGTTGATATCTATCTCAAAAATAAAAAAAATTATGTCACCAAACTATATATTTTTGAAAAGACAATCTCTTCAGCTACTCCGGAAACTTTACATTGTTAGAATCGAAGAAGTATTAAGCGAGCTATCAACAAATAACCTACCGAGTTTCCGTTTTTTCAGTCGAATTCAAAAAATTTCAGTCGAATACGCCGTCCCGATATAAAATCATTAAACCTACCTGAAATCAGGGAGAGAGCGGAGTGAGGTTTACGATCAGTACTTGATTTATTTCTCAGTAATGGTGAAACACGCGCCCAAACCAAACCAGCCAATCAGAATCATCGGTTCTGGAGGTGTGTTCTTTGCCCCTTAGAGTGACTTCCCCTACACCGTACCCTGGCACATCTTTCGTTATATCAGATTTATTCATACAGAATAATAATTTTATGTACCCGTACAGATTTGATGGGCGGTGCTTAAGAAATACAATTAAAATCTACCGTGTCAATATGACGTCCTCACATTATAAGCAGGAAGGCGGTGGCCAATGCCTTCTAGCTGGTCTAGTCTAAGGTTACACCCTGCTAGTTGATTTGCTTCTGTTATTGGTGAATGTCCTCGGGTATACCTGCAGAAAATCGAGTCGAAATCTCATTCCGTCATAATCCCGCTTCACCAGGTCGGGTCTCCTAAGGACAACTACACACTTTTGGTGTGACGTCAACTACTGCAGAAAAAGCCCTGTTGAAGGCACATTCCCCTTCTTCTCTGCTTTATCCTTCTGACTTATGTTGTTTATCTCCTTAACCTTATCAGGGCTGTGTGTGTATTGGGAAGGGGGGGGACGTCAAGTATATCTCCCTTATCTCCGCAGCGACAGAGAGCTGAGAGCTGACACTCCGTGAATTTATAGATTTTGAGTCGTGTTGATCCTGTTTGTTTACCCCTTCGAGCAGAGGGTCATGGGTAAATTTAAAATGGTGGCCATGAGGGTTTGAGTGAAACCAAGATATTGAACAGAAAGGCATTTTAGAATTTAATGTCACCAAAAATATTCGCGAGAGGGCGAGCGAAATGTCCAACCACCCTGGACGTTGTAGTTTCCAAAAAGTCAATGTCTCGTAGGGTTAACGTTTAAACTCTGATGACCCTAGTATGAAATTAGAGGATTGTGAGATATCAGATAATCTATAAATCTATCGACATGAATATTTCATAGATTTCGTGCTGAACATTAAATTACTGTTGCTTCTTGGACCAT
This sequence comes from Hanleya hanleyi, assembly GCA_036873755.1. Taxonomy (NCBI): domain Eukaryota; kingdom Metazoa; phylum Mollusca; class Polyplacophora; order Lepidopleurida; family Hanleyidae; genus Hanleya; species Hanleya hanleyi. The sequence goes on from JAVTVY010025679.1 coordinate 93,844, forward strand.
GAACTGGCATGATTGCTGATGTCCTCAATCCAAAATGTGTGCTTCTCAGGTTTTACAGATTCTCTTTAACAGAAATGCCCAAGTCCATTTGTTGGATTCTCCTAAATATTTTAGCAACACACGGAGTCATACATTGATACTAGAAGAGCCACCGGCGCAAATAACAAAAAAAGAACAAAACAGTCGGGCTGAGTGAGCAACAGCGTGAGTTTATACTGACGTAGATATTGAGAGGTGGTCCATTCAGGATAAGGATGTTGCAGATAACCATTTCCCCAAACAAGCAACAATTCCAAGTAATTAAACCGATGACTTCGATAATGGCGATGATATTTGTATTAACAACGGGGATGGTTGTATGCCTTCACCAGCCATTTCGCGAGCCACCAAACATCTTGTTGTCTTCTTTCGCACGATAATCACGTTAGTAGTGGGGAGTCCGCAGATACAGGCCGGTTTTCCAGGGAGGTAACTCTTGGTTCCCCTTTTTCCACCAGGGGGCGCCACCAGTCCCGTATGACGTCACTTCCGGTCTGGGTGAATGGGGCGTGACCTGTGAACATGCCGTATGACGTCACTTCTGGTCTGGGTGAATGCCGCGTGACCTGTGAACATGATAGGATATGTACTGACCTGTCTGTGGGGTTTTCCCACAATGTCGTTCACCTCCGTGTCTCTTCGGTCAGGTCCGTGTCTTCTTGGTGAGGTCCGTGGGAGCATGATAGGAGATGTACGCAGTGGACGCAGCGCCATATTCCCCTGAGTGTGAGCATTTCCACCAACCTACCTAGCTATGACGTTGCGCCCGTCTGTTTCGTGTCGTCGGGGGACTCCCATGAGTTGATTACCCGCATGATGGGTTATTTAGAGGAAGTCAGTGCGGTCAGTACGGAATTGTGGTGTCCAAGTTCCAGGACGTACTGGACCAACTGGACGACCGGATTCCTATACCAGATGTATCGATCAGCGACGATGAAGAGTCAGAGTCCGAGTCGGAGTCGGAGCCGGAACCCATGCAGTCGCATGATGTACCTTTACCTAAACCGTATGCGGAGAAATTGAAAGCCCGCTTTCTACAATACCTAGGCCAGTTACCTGTGCTCGGCTTCAACTCGGGGCGATACGATCTTAACATGGTGAAGGAATTTCTCTACCCTTACTTGGCCCAGTCCGATACCATCAAGTCCGTCATCAAGAAGATTAATAATCATATGGCCCTCACTACCACGTCACTCCATTTCCTGGATGTACGGAACTACTTAGCTCCCAATTATAGCTATGATCAGTGGGTGAAGGCGTATGACTGTGCACAAACCAAAGGGAGGTTCCCTTACACCTATATGTCAACGCTCGACCGCTTGGAGGAAACACAGTTACCACCCCGGGACGCGTTCTTTGACGATTTGAAGCAAGTGGAATGTTCGGAAGACACGTACCGGGAACTACAGCAGGTATGGAACGACCAACATATGCAGAGCTTGCGAGATTTCCTGATATGTTATAATAACTTAGATGTGGTTCCTTTCCTCGAAGCGGCCGACAAAATGGTTCAACTCTTTCGCCGTGAGATGCACGTCGACATATTCAAGGAGTGCTTGAGTTTACCGGGTCTGGCGCTTCGCCATCTCTTTCAAGATTGTCCTACATACTTTTCACTCATACAACAAAAAGACGCGGACATGTATGATTGCTTAAAGCAGAATATCGTCGGCGGGCCCAGTCTTATTTTTCACCGCTACCACGAGAAGGACGTCACTACTCTCCGCGGTGGGAAACCCTGTGCTAAAATCATCGGATTCGATGCCAATGCCCTGTACCTGTGGTCCTTTGCCCAACCCATGCCCAGCGGTCATTATACGCGATGGTTGGCGGAAGGTCAACATTTCACACCGCAATGCACCCACCTACAAACATCTCGCCGACCAGTGGTTGGACTGGGAAGCCTATCGACGGGGAATTTCTATACGCCATCAGACCAACGCCACAGAGAAGCGCATAGGAGATCGTCGACTCCCCGTCGATGGGTTTGCCCTTGTGGGTAGAACACCGACCGTATTCCAGTTTTACGGCTGCTATTGGCACGGCCACGAATGCCATTTCAGCGCTGGACGCTTCAACCAACGACGTGGGAAATCGGCGGAAGAATTACGGGAGAAGTCCAGGAGAACGGCGATTACATCAAAGAGAGGGGATACCACCTAATCGAAATGTGGGAGTGTGAATTTCACACCATGTGCCAGGCCCTCCCACATTTACGCCGTTTCCTTAAAGCGCGCGAGTACCCTCTCAGTCGTAGGCGACTCCTGACTCTGCCACAGATGTTCGACGCCATTCATTCCGGAGACCTCTACGGCTTTGAGGAATGCGACCTGCATGTTCCCGACACTCTCAAGTCGCTCTTCGCCCAGTGCCCACCCATTTTCAAGAAAACACTGGTGGGTCGGTATGACATTGGTGACACCATGGGTGACTATGCTGAGCAACACGAGTGTTTGCCTCGACCTCGACGGATGTTGATTGGCAGTATGTGGGCAGAGAAAATCTTGCTGGGTACCCCTCTGCTACAGTGGTACATCAGCTACGGCCTGGAAGTCACGCGCGTGTACCAAGTCTTACAGTACGTACCCAACTCCTGTTTTGCGGGGAATGCCGACATCGTGACGTCTGCCCGTCGTCAAGGGGATCAAGATCCGAGTAAGGCCATCATCGGTGAATCGTGGAAGCTCACGGGCAATGGCTATTATGGCAAAACGGTCACTAACCAAGATAAGCACATGAACGTCAAGATTTGTACTACCCCACAGGCCCGCAAAAAGGTGAATTCTCCTCTGTTTCGGTCCGTGGAGGTCATCGATGACGACACGTATGAAATCACTTTAGCCAAAAAGACTATCCGTTACAACCTGCCCCTCCAAATTGGATGTATGGTGTACCAGGTGGCCAAGCTGAGGATGCTCCAGTTTTTGTATGATTTCATGGGTGTGTATTTTAATCCATCAGACTGGCAACTCATAGAGATGGATACAGACTCTGCTTACATGGCCGTGTCTAATGCGGGTTGGGAGTCCCTGGTCAAACCCGAGTTACGTACACAGTATGAGGCGGAACGGAACCAGTGGCTACCTCGACGTGACCATTACCAGTACGACAAGCGAGTTGGAGTGGAGTGGCGATGCCATGATTGCTCTCTCCTCGAAGACCTATTACTGTCACGGTGGAGACCAAAATAAGTTTAGCTGCAAAGGGGTGAACCGGCGCGATCTGGCCATCGACAAAGCCTTGTACCTGAACGTGCTGCAAAGCCAGGCCAGTGCGATTGGGACTAACAGAGGATTTCGGGTCGTGGACCACCAGATGCGGACGTACCTCCAGAAACGAGATGCTTTCACCTTCTTCTACCCCAAGCGGAAAGTCCTTCCCGATGGCATCAGTACCACTTAACTGGACTTGTGAAACTATGACATTTGATATACTTTTCATGATAAGAGTTAAAGCTATAACTGTAAAAAAAGTCAGAAGGGTCGCCAGTCCTAAGTGCAGGGCGTGGGTTCGAATCCCACGCTCTGACAGTTTTTACACACCACCTGTATTCTTTTGTACATATTCTATACATTCTTGTTCACTTGAATAAAAAAAGTCAAAAACATCACTTGTGTTTTTTCATGAATTTTTTTATTGAACATCAATGAACGTCAGAACAACAACGTCATAACAAAAACAATGAGAACACACACATTGAATCAATTAAGACAACCAGAGAAATGGGGCATGCACATTAAAACGAGAGGCAGTCCAGTCGTATACGAGTACATCACGGTCTTCGGCTTGAGAATAATCATCAAACATTTGTATGATCGTTTGCATAGAATGTCCTCTACTCCGGTGAGTGAGATAAAACACACAGTACTGTCCGCATACACTACTCAAGGGTCCTTGTAATCTTTTAGTATTCCAACGCCACGCTGTAGTAGATACGTCCATGAAGTTCACCAAATCGGGATGCAGGGGTGCAAGTCCGTAGGAATCAACGTATTCGCCTTGGCCTAGGGCGTCCACGTACACAGCCATCCAATGTTCACCGGGTCGAGTACCAGGGTCTGTATTCAGGATGTAGGCTGCTGGGGTGGTGGGAAACACATTGCGTGGAAACACACCTCGAAAGGGTACCCGAGGATCTCGCTGGAGTATGTCCATCAGCTGCCTTGTATCCATGACTCTAGCTGGCGTGGTCACACAGGACGTTTCTTTGCTGATCCACGGTGATGACGTTATCAAACTCGGCGTAGCAAATCACGTTAATGGTATGGAGTAGAGGGACGGAGAAACGCAGTTCCAACCGTGTGTTTCCTTTCTTGAGCAAGGCCAGTTGATGATCGTGTTCCAAGGTTGGGGTGAGGTCGAAGGCGAACAAAGTGTACCCACGGCTAAAGTCTCGTCGAGTGATGGTATTTCCTTCGTCCTGATTGTTTTGTCCTGTGGCTGTTAGCAGGTTCAGGTAGCTCCGCACATAGTGATGGTTACCAAAATCCGGTTGTAACGGACGGGCTGGAATTTGATGGTCGGCCACGTGCAGTGCCAAAAAGTTGAGGTTGAAATGTTGAAAGTGGAACGGATTCTCACTCCACTGTCCATTGAAACTGGTGTTGGTGACACACGCCAGGGTAAGACGTTTAGGGAGATCCCCTAGAAATACATTTTCACGATTGGCCATCATCGTACCTGCTGGCACAGAGAACACCTTGGTCTGTACGCGTCGGATGGAGTACAGGGCTGGTTTTTTCGATAAGGCTTCCATGTGACTCACCAACACGGCCTGTTGCAAATCCACCGTACGGACAAACAGGGCTGCATCTTCTATGATGATCTTGTAATTGGGGGCATCTCCATCGGCCATCAAGGCGAAAGTGGGTGCGGAACGGATCAACTTGATCTTGATGGATACACCGTTCATCATGTAGCGGTCTTGCAGGACAGATCGGCGTGCAGTCGTCCCATCATATCGACGGACGTGCTACGGGTTGTAAACTGTCTGCGATGGTCGAACCCATTATTGGCAACGGTGTCGGCATCCATGGCTCCGGGCGTATCCCTGTAGTACAGCGAGGCTTGCAAGTGTGTTTTTTTGGCATCTTCTCCGTACGACAACAGCGTCTCGATGTAGGCTCGGTACGGGTACGTATTGGTGAACGTACTGATGAGTTTATCGTTCAGACTGATATCCACCTGTTGGAACAAGGAGTGCAGCCAAAGATTCACCGGGCCTACCATCGCATCGTTCGCGATGGGCGTCCCGTCGTTGTCCACTATTTTGGCTTTCACGTACAAGTACGTGTGGGCTAAATCCAGGTAGGCCGTATCTTTGATTTCAATGGTAAATTCCAGCGGTCCCGTGCCTGTCAGGCTAGCCAGGGGCCGATGTTCTACCCAACGTCCTTCGGCGACACTGGTCTGTGTGGGTGGAATAGTCCACAAAACCAATTCACTGTTGGTAGACGGACACAACTCGGAGTGAATGAATGCCATTATGCGAAGATGTCTCTCTTACCCTTCTTCTTCCGGGGTGTGCGTCGTCGGTGTGTTGGTCGTCGAATGACTCTTCCCTGTGCCCGTGGTTGTCTTTTAAGGGCTTTGGCGATCAAGACGCTGCCTGCTTCTTGGGCCCGTCGTTTCAAGGCTTGTCGGGGTGCCGTTCCTCCCAAGACATCACCGGCCACGCGCAGTCCACTGCGTACCGCTTGTTTACCCACCGCTTTTACTCCCCGTGTCACCAAGGGCAATAAGGTTTTGACGATGCTCCCCAGTATGTTACCCAACCCGTGACCTCGTTGCATGCGTGCACCGCTAAAGATGGGCAAGCTACCTCCCGTTTGTTTCTTGTAGTAGTCGGCATAGCTGGCCGTATGGCACTGGTAAGGCACGTACATTATACGAAGTGAGGAGAACGTGCTTGTCGGAAATGAAGTGTCAGCACCACTTTCCCTCGTTCGAATGCGACCGGGCGTCCCGTGTCATCTCTTATATCCACCGTGATCGTGTTGATATCGGTGTGTCGTACGGGCAGGTAGAGTATGTGGTTGAAACTCTGGGTGACTTGATCACCATACTTCTTTCTAATGGGCATCACCCGTAACAGAGGTGTGTTCACATCGCCCACAATATGGCTGTCCACCGCGTCCGAGTAGACGTACAGTCCGTACATACCCACTTTCATATCCATCACAACGTCGCCTGTGTCGGTGGTGGGACCCGCGTAGATGTCATAAGGGAGACCTAACATTTGCTGTAGCCTAGAACTGAGTTCCACACCCACGTTGGGGCTGAGCAGGATACAGGCCTTGTCGTTGTGTGCGTTGTAATCGAAGATCACGTGGTTCTTGAAGGGATAGGATTTGACGGGTCTTGAACTATTCGTCACCACCCGTAGAGACTTATAATGCAACAATGTGGTCAGACCCTCTATGAACCCTTGGGGGTATCGTATTGGCCTTCAGGGGGAGTCGGTCGGTTTACTTTGCCTTCGTAGGTCACCTCGTACCATACTTCCTTGCCTCGCACGTTGTGCCACGAGTAAGGGTATTGAATATCCACCAGTCCACATTCCCACCGTCCAGGTAAATGCAACGGTTGCGGTAATTGGGTCACGTACTTGGCTAAGGTGTTGTCAGGAAACACATCGAGCGAACTGTTACTGGGCAACGTGAGGTAAAACATGACGACTGAGCTTTCTTGCTTCTGCACCTGGCTTTAATAGGGCTCTCAGGCCGTGGGCGGATGACCTCGGCGTCGTGATCGTCGCGGTGACTTGCTATGTATCAAAGCTCTCGAGCGCTGGAGCCTCTTTACCGGGGATTGTGTTTTAAAGGGAGGAAAAGAAGATGCCCGTCGTTGTGGTATTTGGGGGGTGACTCCGGTTCCCAAGAACAGGGTGGTGGTGGTGATGGTGGTGGTGGTGGTCTACTCGGCGATTGCTGGGTCCGCTGCATAAAGGCCCAACGGTTAGGATTCCCCTCCAATTCTTGAGGGGTGTGTGTGTCTTTCAACCCCTGAGCAAAGGCTTCCCAGCCCGGTGGATTAGAGTGTTTGAGAGAGCGCACCATATTGTTGATCAAATCGGTGATATGAGACCCCGGCACCACTCGGTTTCGAATAAGCAGTTTCCCCTGATCGCTCCAACCCATATCGGGATTCTTTCACCCGGTCGAACAATAAACGAGCCTTGGTCTTGAATGCCTTAGGGACACTGGCCAACACTTCATCTTCCAGCTGAGGTGATGATGGCGGTGTGGATGCTGGCGCTGCTGGTGGTGGTGCTGGTGGTGTACTACCCCTATATTGATCCATAAACGTCTTGCACCGGTTCAGCGTCTGATGGTAGAGTTGAATTTTCTCGTGATCGGGTAGTCGACGTTGGGGTATACTATTCATCTCTTCGTCGAGAGACTGGAGTTGTTGCACCGTGGCAGGCACGGGATAGGCCGATTGCAAACTCTGTAACAGCCGAGGTTCGACCAGCATCATTTTTTCCGTATGTTCCATGACGTTAGCGCGCTCCACCCAAGATGGATCCTACTAACGGTCCCAGTACGGAAGCGGCTAAGGGTGCGAGGAGTGCCCCGAGAAATCCACCTCGCTGTAACACCGGTTTATTTTTCTTTAAACTGCCCGTCTTCTTCACCAGCGTTCGGAGACCGGTCTTGTGCCGTTGCAATTTCCCTTTCTGCAGGGGACTGAGATGAACATTCCCTTTTAACACATTATGAGCGACTTCACACAAACACCGTACCAATTCCGCGTCCGCGTCGCGCACCAGGGCCCGCCCCACCTCCGGTGGCGCGCTGCGTAATACGCAGAGGGCCGGCGCGTGCTTCCGTATCCGTGCAGACATGATGAGGAAGTGAATGCTAGAGGGGTTGTGTCTTCTTCTTTTATTTGGGCGTGCACACCGTCTGGAACTCTCCGGGAAAAATGTGGGTGCGCAATCGAAGTGCGGAGGGTGTTCCTTGTTTCAAGTCGATGAGTAGATACCCGTGGGCCCCTTGGGTGGCATCTTCAAAGGCTTCCCGCACAAAGGCCGTGTTTTTAGGGTACATCTGTTTCGCTAGGTGCATAATTTGTGATGCGTCTCTGGGGTTTTTGAACAAGACCACATACTGAGCATTCAAACTGATGTTCCTGTGCTCTTTGTTCTTACTGAAGAGATTCTGGACGATGTAGATGATGCTCAACCGACGATGATGGCTCCCTTTCGTAAAGAGACGCGTCACCCGACTGTCCGTTTCGGTCATCAGATCGTCTACCACGACCAACGTGTCTTCTGGGGTATCCTCTGGGGGTAATCCTTCCACCAAGGTGAGTCCAGGTATGCGTGCCAGTTCCTCGTACGCATGCTGCCAAGCTCCATAACACCACAGGATGCGAGCAACGGGTGGTGAAATGAGGGCTGACCCGTGTTGGATGAGCCGTTGAACGAAGTGTGTTTTCCCCGACCCGGTCGGTGCAGCGATGAGACAAGGGGTGCTGCCACCGATGATCCATAGGTTTTATTTGGTTATTTGCGCCAAGCGTTCAGAGGCCCACCACCGTTGTCGTGGATCCCACCGAGGGTCGTAGTCGTGCGGGTACCGTTGCCGTGGTAAACGTGGTACTAGTCCCACTCTAGGTGTTAGCGTGGTGGTGGTGGTCGAGGTGGGAGTCCTATGTTGCCGTGATGTTGCCCTGTGTGCTGTGAGGGTGGAAGATGATGCGGGTGGGGGGCTCCTGAGTGTAGGACTAGGCAGGTACACGGGTGGACCCCGGGTGAAGTTCCGTAGAGTAGTAGGAGTAGACCGCGTAGTGGGATGGGTTGTAGAACGTGGTGGACCCTGGTAATGTTCCGCAGCGTAGTAGGAGAGGGTGTGGTGGTGGTGGTGGTGGTGGTGTTGGGTGATTGCACTTGACGTTGGGAGGCAGGTATTGGGCGAGTGGAGGGTAGGTTGAAACAGGATATCAGGTACGCCAAATCGTAGAAGACTCCTCCAAATAAGGTACCCAGAAGCACTAGTAGACACACGACGGTACCGACTTGTCCTTTTGGAGTCCGCAGCAGTAAGGGCAGATGTGCGCTATCCATGATACAACCCTAGACTGAAGGCTGTAGGCGATGTGAGGTAGAATTTATAGCCGTTTCATGTCACGGGCTGAGACCCAGGAATTAAACGAACTGGGCCAACCTTGCCATTTGACGAAATGATAGGGGATGCCACGTCGACGTTCCGTTTTCAAAATCTTTTCCACCGTGTAGTAGTCTTTCCGTGTTTTTTCACCACCGGTTGTAATTCTGCCTCGTAAAACGTGAGTGTTTCTCCTTGTAGATCTTCCAGTTGATAGACGTGTGGGTTTCGAGGGTTATGGCAAATGATGACAAAGTGCTCGTCACTCCAGTTGGGCAAGTAACTTTTCTCAAATTTCCCTTTGACTTTACTGATCCGTACCACATCCCCGCGTTTGTAACGGGGTGACGTGAGTGGACTTGGTTCTATCGAGCACAGCGTACTGCGCACTTGATGTTCGTTGCGTTCCGTCACATCGAGGGGAGCCCGCTGGATACTGCGATGATAGGCTCGATTGTACCCTTGGACCAGTTGAGGTAGCACATCGATGTACCGTCGGGTGTTTTTGGCGGTAAAATACTTGTACATCCGTCCTTTGAAGGTTCGATTGAATCATTCCACCACAGAGGCTTTGGTCTCGTTGTACGTATGGAAGAAAAACACCTTCTGTCTCTTAAGAAAGGCTTGAAAGTGGCGGTTGAGAAATTCTGTGCCTTCATCCGTTTGCAAATAGAGGGGTTTGCGTCCCGTCTTGAAAATCTGCTGGAACGCTCGTACCAGATTCTCTCCTGTTTTGGGCCGGATGGGTAGCACCCACGCGTACTTGGATAAAATATCGATACAGGTCAACATGTACCGATGTCCATCATTGAGGGCAGCAAATCGACTCATATCGACCAAATCGGCCTGCCATTGTGCGTCTACGCCTCCTACGATGACTCGGTTACGGCGAAAATGTGGTCGGGCTGCTCGATGTAAGCTATAAGTGTCTTGCGTTTTTAGCCATGCTCGAACTTCAGTTCCGCTGATGCCTTGGGAATGTGCAGCTCGAGCGAGCGCTCCCACAGCGCTATAAGCGGCTGGACTGGTTGGGTTGTAATACAAATCTGTTAACACCTTCTTCACAGTCTTACTCCACGTGTATTCCTGCCGGCCGGTCTTGCGGGTACTCCACTGGCTTCCCTTTCGGGTTCCCCTCTGGGTTGCGCTGTTGTGTGTTCGCTTCATGAGTGGACACTGACACTCTAGCCTGTGTGCACCCTATAGATATAGTACTTCATCGACAATGGGGACTACTTTTTCCAAAGCCGTCAATAGATCAGGGTCCAGGGTAAAACCACCTTCGTTCAGACAGAGGAGTCGAGCAAAAAGGCGCCGCGGAAAATGTAGACGTCGTCACACAGGTGAATGCTATCACCGTCGAGGTCACCCAAAAACACCCGTTTCAAGATAGTCCAGCGTTCCGGTGACAAAGAGACGCGCGTTTTGGGTTCAGACGTACACCAACACCTACGTCCGCTATCGATGAGGTCCACTCGTTTGGGGTACAACAATAGGGTGCAGCCAGGTGTGCAGTAAGTTGTGGACGTCGGGGATAATATTTTTCAGCGCCTGCCATAATGCAGGACGGAGTGTGATATGGGGACCACCACGCTGTTCTAACCGGGGAAAAAAGAATCATCTCTACCACTTCGTAGGTAGACACCCACTCCCACGTGCAGGAGTCCACCCTGCTAGGGTTAAACATAGCTTCACCTCTCGGGGTTGTTCTCCGATGAGCTGCAGGTGATTGTCATAGACGATCAGGGTGACGTTGTTGGTCAGTTGGAACAACGCAAGCTCACCATCTGCTCCGTGCGCTTCCATGGTGGTGAATGACAAAACACCGGCTAGGGAAGCCTGTATATGTATATCGCTGTGCAGGGGGCTTATACTACACCCTGTCAGTGCCTAGTGGACTAACCTATACGCCCCGCAAAATAGGGGTTGGGTAATTTTTATATTACAATGTCAAGTGCCCCTATGGGTATAATTAACTCTTAGTCCGTAGCCGTACACGTTACACGTTTTTCATTTGTTCGTGTCTCTCTATCCTAATCCGTACCCGTACACGTTCTGGTTTTATTTTTCCGTCTCCCTTCACCCTTCGTGAAAGTCCGTGATCACTCGGTAGTGTCATGTTAGATTAACCCCTAGTCCGTAGCCGTACACGTTATAGTTTTATTTTTTTTCGTGCCTCTCTATGCTAGTCCGTACCCGTATACGTTATAGTTTTTATTTTCCATGGCCCCACCTTCGTCAAGGTCCGTGATCATTCGGGGTGTAATGTTATAGAGATACGAATTGATTTAACCTAGGAATTTGCCATACCAATTTCGTGCAAAAAGACGGGATTGAAAGTTAACCCAGGAGGTGTTACACGAGCCTTATTGGGCCAATCAGCGGCCCGTATATCAACCAATGGAGAGGACGGAGACAGAACCAATGAAAGAGGTTCGCGCCGTTTTAACAGCCAATGAAAATCCACTCTAAAACCCAGGGGACGCGTGGGGAAAAGCCGCATTCAAACCATATTTCTCGACCTGTAAAGAACGTATGAAGATCATGAGCCGAGTAGCAAAGATGAGCACCACGAAAGGGGCGGCGAAAGAGAAGAGAGAGAGAGAGAAGCTGGCGAGAGGCGTGAAAGCCTTTTGGATGGCGGAAATTCATCGAGGGACAAGCAACAATACCAATTTCACACCGCTGTCCTGGGCGGCGTTATATTACAGTGTGACGAGGGCGCTGACCACGTTCACGGGGGAAGATTGGATCACCGCTCTGCGAGATGCCCTCAACGAGGAAGAGCTCCAGAGACAACAACAGCTCCAACAACGCCAGCTGGAATTCGTCGATATAGGCGAATTACCGTGCATTCCACCGGCCTCCTTCCTGGACCACATTCCGTCAGTGCCAGATGAATCGTCGGATGACGAGCAACAACAACAGCCCGGTCGATACTTTTCCGCCAGTTCGATGGAGTAGACAGGCAAACGCCCCCTGAATAAAACAGGATAAACAAATTGACCTTAACGGCCCTTTTCAGGGCCATACCAATCTTACGAAAGGGGACTTCTAACTTGGCACATTCAATTAAAATCAGGCCCTTCATTTTTTGTGAATCTCCTCGCCTCTATATTCTATGATTACCAAACTCCAACCCCCAAAAAAATCTGCCATCAAAGGCCCTTTTCAGGGCCAACCCCTAGCCTTCCAAACAGCACTTATAACAATCGCCCCTAGACCCTACCAATACAAATCTCCTCTCCTCTATGATTACCAATCTCCCACACCTCACAACAATTTTTTTTTACACTCGGATTTTTCCGGGACCACTCGGTATATCTCAATCTCCTCTCCTCTATGATTACCAATCTCCCACACCTCACAACAAAAAAATTTACACTCGGCTTTTTCCGGGACTACTCGGTATATCTCAATCTCCTCTCCTCTATGATTACCAATCTCCCACACCTCCTCACAAAAAAAAATAAAAAATTTTACACTCGGCTTTTTCCGGGACTACTCGGTATATTATTACCGTACATTCATATTAATAGTGTTTTTTTTATTTTACCTGGGCGCTGTTAGTAGGAAGTTCCCATTCACTAAGCGTTAATTACCTATTGTTACCTAGGTGTGTGCATGTGCAGGGGCTGGTGTTTTTGTGCTTTTAATTAGAAGCTTGCTCTTTCGAGTATAATTGGGGGTTACATCGATTGGGACAGGTTTTCTCGCCTCTGGGTACACACGGGACATTTCAGCGCGACGAGTTTACACGCTGTGGGCTTGTAAGTGGGCGTAGGCACTGGTCTTCCTGCATGTCTGTGGATACAGCGAATACATAACGCTTGGTGTCCACACGGCAAAATAGCGAATTTAGCGTAGCGACTAGTACATAGGACACAGGGTAAACACTGTGCCGCTCCCCATGTTGTGTCTCGCTCCAGTCTTCTTATTTCGGTACAGTAATACTCAAGATATCGCTGCTGTAATACACCCATCTCTTCTTGCTTTTTTCTTTTCAAGTTCTTGCTCTTCTTCGACTATATCTTGTAGGAGTTGATCAAGCTGTTCGTCGTCGGTAGGATAGACGTAGGGACTAACGTAGGGATTATTGTCCACGCCATCGATGAATTCACCGGTTGCTTTTTTTTCTTGTTCTTTGTCTTGGTCGCTATCAAGCCGTACGTCGTAGGGACTATTGTCCACTCTATCGATGAATTCACCGCTTGCTTCTTTTTCTTGGTCTTGTTCTTGGTCTTGATGTTGTTTGAACACATCTTGTATGACTCGTTCAAACCGTTCGTGTTGGAGGGTACTATCAGGCCGTACGTCGTAGGTACTATTGGCGGTGACATCTCCATCCGCTGCCTCTTCTTCTTTTTCTTCGTCGTCTTCAATATCGATGAATTGACCCGTGGCATGGTGAAGATACTGCCGCTTTTGTTGTGAAACTGGGGTGAAAGTCTCGCTACCCTCTATCGGCTGGTCTTCTTGTTCATCATCTTTGCATAGCTCTTCTAATATGTTGTCAAGCCACGACTCGTTAATAATATTGTGCACTCCATCAATATCCATGTGTTGAGCCATGATGTAGTTCAAAATGAATGACGACACTGCGCGCTTTTTTATAGTACCGTAGAGCGCCCGTATGAGGGCGCGGACGTCACCGAAATCTTCACACTGCACCAGCGTGCCTGCTCAGGCCCGCTGAGATTTTGTGTTTCTTTTTCCATCTTCAAACCGGTCTCATTTTGCAATAAATGCGAGTTGACGTGTAAAACTTATTTAAACTTGAACTTTGGGAGCTTATAGTGTATCGCTGAAAAATTCAGAAGGCTGGCGGCAGGCTAAAACTATATTTTTAATCATTTTGTCGATTTTAGACCCGTATCGTTATGGATGTGGTTGTGTGGAAAACCAGGTAAATTTGAAATAAATCGGCTTACCTCCGTAAAAACACTTTAGGTGTGTTCCTCATATCCTTATAATGTCACCCTGAAAATTTGAGCAGGTTTATGGGAGGAAAAGTATGAATTTTTGTCATACCACTCTTGCTACGGTAACGCAGCCGAATGTGTGTACAGCTATGCGTGTCAATGGCTGTGTTACTGTAGCAAGAGTGGTATGACAAAAATTCATACTTTTCCTTCGATAAACCTGCTCAAATTTTCAGGGTGACATTATAAGGATGTGAGGAACACACCTAAAGTGTTTTCACGGAGGTAAGCCGATTTATTTCAAATTTACCGGGTTTTCCACACAACCACACTCATAACAATCTCAGTCATCTTCAGGGATAAATTATAATTTAATTATATTCCTACATTGTGAAACACCCTGCCAGAAAATACTGGCTCGGGTGAGAATCGAACTCACGACTTAGGGGATACCGTCCCACTGCTCTACCAACTGAGCTACCACACTCATAACGATACGGGTCTAAAATCAAAATGATTAAAAATATAGTTTTAGCCTGCCGCCAGCATTCTGAATTTTTCAGCGATACACTATAAGCTCCCAAAGTTCAAGTTTAGATAAGTTTTACACGTCAACTCGCATTTATTGCAAAATGAGACCGGTTTGAAGATGGAAAAGAAACACAAAATTTCAGCGGGCCTGAGCAGGCACGCTGGTGCAGTGTGAAGATTTCGGTGACGTCCGCGCCCTCATACGAGTGCTCTACGGTTATACTATAAAAAGCGCGCAGTGTCTCGTCTGCTATCCACTCATTCCAACCGCATCATGGCTAATCCTAGTAGACGGGCACTTTTCAACGCAATGAACACAAGACAACAAGATCCTAGAGAACGGATTCGCTCGAACGGAGAAGACAACGAACATGTTACAACCATTACGAGCTTGCAGCGTGTTCATGAAGCTCATATTGCTGAAGCTTTGAGGATGAGAGGCGCACAACAAGATAGAGAAATAAGGGACGCTGTGCAGGAAGAAGATGATGATGATGAGGCAACAGACGATGAAGATGTACACGGAGAGGTGGAGTGGTTAAACAGTAGTAGACCCCCAGCAACTACAGCTTCGATGGCTACCACAACGACGGCTACCACAACGACCGCTACCGCAACAGGAATGACAACACCCTTACAAGAGATCAGCCACCTGAAACAACAGCTTGACGAATTAGAAGACGAAAAGTCTAAATTACGCCTACAACTGGCTAGGGAACAAAAGAGATCCACCTGTACCGTGTGTCAAGACGATGAGACGATGTACGCCTTTTTTCCTTGTGGTCACCTGTGCCTATG
The DNA here is from genome assembly GCA_036873755.1 of Hanleya hanleyi. Taxonomy (NCBI): domain Eukaryota; kingdom Metazoa; phylum Mollusca; class Polyplacophora; order Lepidopleurida; family Hanleyidae; genus Hanleya; species Hanleya hanleyi. The sequence continues at coordinate 109,244 of JAVTVY010025679.1, forward strand.
TGGTGTATACTTACTAAGTTTAACATGCATAGCGGGTTCGTGCCAGTGCGCAGAGACAGAGGAGCTTCATTTGAAGATACGATGCCCTGTGTGTCGGGGATGGGTGTCAGGCGTGAAAAAAATATTCCGCCCGTAACCGTGTGATGACCAACCCGCTGTTCTTTCCGAAGGCCCTTTTTTAGGGCCACCTAATTACACCCGAAAGGGAGGAAATTTTCTAACTAAAAGCACAAAAACACCAGCTCCCACACCAATACCCCTTTGCATAGAGTGAACACTAACACACATTTGCATTTCTAATATTTTTATTAACACTGTGACAGTAGAATGAACATAAGGTCTTCACCACGGTAGACTCTCGGTGTTGAATTTTTTAAAATATAATTATATGCTATCAAGGCACTTAAATGAACATAGAATGAACATAGAATGTAGGAATACGGTGATGTCTGAATGTTCAATATTTATGCATCAAGACTTGTGTGAAATGTTCAATATTTATGCAACAAGACTTGTTTGAACTCGTCATTGTCTTTCTGCCCCTGGTGCACGTATATGAAGGAGGCAATCTGTTCATGTGGAATTCTGGGTGGACAGGCAGCTTGCAATGCCTCGGCAATTTGCACCTCGTTAACGGCCTGTAGTCCCTCCGTCATGAGCGCGTCTGATGGTATACTATTGTCCATACACGTATGCGTGTTGAAGAGTCCGTTCTTGTTCCCACAGCCTGCACATTGCTGGATACGCAAGTGTCGAATGCGGGGTCTGAGATGATCCAGGAATGTGTCGATGTACTTTTTATAAATATACTGAGTGACCTGGTCAGACAGGACTTCATGAATTTCAGCTGTGAGACTCTCCAGCTTCCGCCACGCAGGTATTTGCAGGGTGACGCCCTGAGGTAAAGGAATACGCTTTTGCGTATCCGCCCTCAACTTCCATTTACGAATATGCACCAGCAGCATGTTGTTGAACATAGAACAGGTGAGGAAGATGTCGTCATCCACATAAAATTTCGCTTCGTCGCTCCCCTGGTGGTCAATGACCGCATCGACGGCGTAATAAATGGCCTGTACTCTTATCCAGGTGTCCAACGTCAAGGCGATATGCTTAGGTGATTTGTCGTCCCAGGCCGGTGCGTTAAAATGCACTTCCTCTTCTTTGACGCTCAAAGTTAAATAGGGAGAGAGCTCCCAAGTGTTCGTCTGGGCCGCCTGGTAGGCCTGCTGGATAATGTCATTGATCTCCTGCACAGACATAGGAAGTAGCACCTCTTCCTTCGCTTGCTCAGGCACTTGCTGGGGCACTGGCTGAAGTAGTTGCTGAGGTATTTCTAAAGGTGTTAGTCGGGGACGTTTGGTAGGTGGACCGGCTTGGTAGGTAGACCGGACTCTTGGTGCGTACGTTTGGTAGCTGTACGCCCTTCGGCGATGTCCATGTCCATGACTAAGATATTATCTTCTGAATCCTGGGCTTGAAGTAGATCTGCTATTCCTTCATTTCCCGTCTTCTTCAGCGCCTCCACGAAGGCTTGAAATGCTAAGGAGCCACGGCATGGTATGAGGTCGATGAGGGCTCTGTTTCGTGCCATATAGGTGTTCTCCTCCATGATCTCTACCCTCATGTGTTTAGTGATTATGTTTTCCACCATGAGGAGATCACATATATCGGCCACATGCTGCATCTCATCAACGATATGGATACGGTGCTGCAGAAGCTTAGCTCGGTGGGATGACTCCATGACTGTTGACTCAGGCTGGTCAGGTCAGTAGCTGCTATGGTGAGATAGGCTGATGAAGTTCCACTGGTAAGGCAGGTTCAGGCTGGTGAGGCAGGTTCAGGCTGATGAGGCAGGCTCAGGCTGGTCAGGCTGGTCAGGTAGGCTGGTGAAGCAGGTTGGTCAAGCAGGCCAATGAATGCAGCAATGCCCTAAACATTTCCACTTTTCTACGTTTTTTGTGACATTCGGGTCTTTTCGGTGACCTCCGTGTGTCTTCGGTCACCTCCGTGTCTTTTCGGTCAACCCGTGACTCTTCGGTGATGACATTCGGGTCTTTTCGGTGACCCTCACCCTCACCGAAGAGACACGGACCTCACCGAAGAGACACGGAGGTGAACGACATTGCGGAAAAACCCCACAGAGAAGTCAGTACATCTCCTATCATGTTCCCACGGACCTCACCGAAAAGACACGGACCTGACCGAAGAGACACGGAGGTGAACGACATTGTGGGAAAAACCCCACAGACAGGTCAGTACATGTTCCCACGGACCTCACCGAAAAGACACAGAGGTGAACGACATTGTGGAAAAACCCACAAACAGGTCAGTACATATCCTATCATGTTCACAGGTTACGTGCCATTCACCCAGACCGGAAGTGACGTCATACGGCATGTTCACAGGTCACGCCCCATTCACCCAGACCGGAAGTGACGTCATACGGGACTGATGGCGCCCCTGGCAGAAAAAGGGGAACCAAGAGTTACCTCCCTGGAAAACCGGCCTGTATCTGCGGACTCCCTACTACTCACGTTCAATGACTTTCGATTACACTGAGCAGTTTATCGATTACATCGGACGGGTCTGCGTAGACCACACTTGTGCGATGCTGTGTTTAATTACAACCCCAAGGTTAACCCTATCTGGCTTGGGCTTTTTGTGACCTGTCCTGGCCTGGACAAATTCTAAATTGAATTGTTTCCGTAAAACTTATATATACACATGGAACCTGTTTTATACTACCATTCCGGACGATGACATGAGTAAATATATTTCGAAATATTAATCTACAAAATACTTTTCGTTAATATTTTCGGAGTCACCCCCCTCCTGTAGGTATGCGCAGATATTTGAATGTGGAATATACACATTATCATGTAAATACATGTAAAGGCCAGTATAATACATTCAGTTAAGTATGTGAATACATATCACGGTCGTTGGTTATGTCACATAACTGGCCTTCAACAACATTTCCATACGTTTGAAATATTTCTCTTTAGATGAAACCCGCAATGCAGCTGGAATATTGTTGAACGCGACGTTAAACTGAGCTCCATATCTCTTCGGCTACAACACCTATATAATAATGTTTGCGAATATATAGAAAGTCGCAGTTTTCATTCAAATGTAAAATGATGTCAATTTACACGAATCGTGCACAGTGCAATGAGACTTCCATGAGGCCAACTATTCCACCTGATAATTAGAATTTTTGTTGTAGACTCTCCTGTTGTCCCTTGTTCCATCGTTATATATCTCAGATCGATCACAATGATAGAGCCAGTTGTCACCTTAGCTGTAATATAGGATGTCCCAGACATGATGAACCCCACGTAGTGGAACGCATGGAGAGTCTAAATCAATTTCGACGTCTGTAGACAAATCCTTCATGGCAGCTTAATGATGTAATGGTAATACTTTCACGTTTCTGATGATACGAAATGCGGATATTTTGTTCACCTTTTCTCCAATCATCTGTTCGGCCACTTAAAGCTTTCCGTCCATTTATCGTCGACGGAAGAATAATTGATGGTTCGATGATGTATCTTACAGACTGGCTTTCTGAATTAGATCTTGTACCCTATCAATATTTTCCCCCAAATTTCTGCACCACTGGACTCTCGCACAGTCCATATGCACGCGCGATGAGATGTGAGGGGATCACGGGTGACACTACTTATGTATGTTTCATTGGTTCATATGCTGAGTACTTGAATTCCAGCATCGGCTCATCTCCGGTGATGCATCGCTCAATTTTAGTTTTGAATCAGCTGACACTAACACGACGCACGCCGTTTTAGCAACCACATCACACTATGTGCTATAAGCAGGGAGGCGGTGCCCACTGCATTCTAGCTAATCTAGTCTAAGGTTACACACTTCTATATTTGATTTGCCTCTGTTATTGGTGAATGCTCTCGCATATACCTGCAGTAAATCGAGTCGAGATCCCATTCCGTCATAATCCCGCTTCACCAGGTCGGGTCTCCT